>RJWT010000308.1:0-49039 GCA_004365215.1 Cuniculus paca | reverse complement strand
GTATAAAGTAAGTTTAATGTATCTCAGCTACTTTTTTTTAACTTTTAGGAAATTTTTACATTTAAATTTGTATTTCAGTCATGTCAAACGCTACATAACTCTGTAATAAAGTAGAGTCATAGAAGATTTGATTCCTTATTTATGAGACCATTTCTCTTATTCTCCTAAAATAACCTTCAGTATTAATTTGGGAGTTACTTTCCTATTTTTAACAAAAGGAAGTCATGCATATAAATACTTATATTCCCGCCACTCTATCATAGTGGTGGCATAGTTGCTTTTCTCACTTAACTATAAAATCCGGCCCTACCAATGGCAGAATGGGCAATGTGTCTGAGAAATAGCTAGGAGGCCCATGTGACCATCAAAATGAGAGGAAAAGGAGGAGAGGAGCCCATAGAAATAGGAAAAAGTTGGTTCTTCAAAGACTGTGTACTACATACTTAGTCGTCTGGTGAGTCAAATAGATGGTTACAAAGTTTTGAAAAGATGGACAATATCATTAGCCTTTACTATTAACAGGATCATTCTAAAATGTGTTAGAAGAACCTGAAAGAGGCAAAAATATAAGAAAGGAGAATAGGTTAGAGGTTATTACAATATCCAAGAGAGGAGTGAGATGGAAGTAGCATAACCAATGAGGAAGCTATGAAGGAGGTGAAACACTTTGGTTCTGGATAAAGTTTCACAAAGAAGCAATGATATTTCCTACCAAATTGGTTGTGGATTGAAAGAGGATGAAAGAAACTATTGATGATCTCAAATAGCATCTGGAAGGAAGCAATTGACACAAGTGAAATGAGAAAGTCTACAGGTAGAGCAGTTTTGAGGGAGGAGAGAAGGATAATCGTTTTGAGCAAAGTGCACTTCCAATTTTCATATTAAAATTATTAAAAGTCTCTGGGATTAAAGTTCAAATTATAATTTTCATTAAGTCAAACACTATGTCTAATATTTTTTGAATTTGCACAAAATGCATAGTATAAGACGCTGCATACAGAAGAGGTCAAATGAATGTTCACTGAACAAATTAAAATATATTCAGTCATTTTACCTTTCTCTCCCGCCTGTATGTCAACTATGTGGACATAGAAGCTCTCAAGTTAATAATTAAATACTATATTTTTGCTTTAAATAATTAAATAGATGAAAAATAGTTCAAACACTGGTGAAATAATCACATTGATAATATTTATATTATATTACATTTTTCTTCTTTTAGTGGGTTAAGGGAGTGCTGGAGATCAAATGAAGGGTCTTACATATGGTAGGCAAGTACTTTACTGCTGAGCTACATCTTCAGTTCCAAAATTACCTCTTAATAAAGATTAGATAATTGTGATTTATTTAAGAATACCGTTTTTCTTTATTCTGTGTGTGTGTGTGTGCGTGTGTGCATCCGTGTATGTGGTGTTGCTGGGGATTGAACCCAGGGCCTAATACATGCTAAGTACCCACCCTACCAAAATTACTAGAGATTGAATAGGACTGGGATTCAATAAGACTGGAAGTGAAAGATGTGGTTGGATTGGATCAGTGCTTACTGTATGAATGTATGAAAATATCACACTGAACCTCACTACTATGTATAACAAATATATGTTAATAAAAATAAATCCTAGAAAGGAATATCCCTTTTTAAATGTATTTAAGTAAAAGTTAGATAGTTTTCAAAGGTATCTTTAGGTTTTATAGCCATTCATTTTACATAATATTTTCCTATTCTCTTTCTGAAGCAAAATGCACATGCTAATTCAGTAACTACCAGCATTTGTAAAATAATGAAGAAGACAGTCTGTATTACTTCCACATCTCATAACAGAAGTACATATCCTTACAGTATTTCTTACTTTTTCATATTACTCTATGACACCATAGGAGGAATTTGTAATTTCTAATTATTTAAAAGTGAAGTTCATGCAATGTTGGTGTTGGACATCTTTGCATTTAATAGATGAGAAAAGTGATGAATTTAGATTCCTCAAATAGGGTTATATCAATTTGTAGTATGTTGTGCTATAAAAATTAATATTTGGGTATTTATTCATTTGCTACTTCTCATATAACAACTAAAAATAATATTCCTTGAAAAATAAATCAAATATTTGGTCTCTGGAAAGTTTACTGTAATATTGGTCAAAGAAGAAAGAGTTAAATTTAACTTTGGATAAATGTTAGTCATAATATAATCTCTTGATATATTAGTGGGTCAATAGTTCAGCCAAGAAAGGGACTCTAACTTGAGCAGACACTAATTAAAAGAATCAATTCTTATCCTACTACATATGTCCAATCATATTAACACATTTCTAGATTTCTTACTCTGTGGACTAGTCAAGATTAAAGGATTTGCTAATATGAAGGAACAGAGTATGCTTCCAAACTGACTGAGCAGATTTGTGAACAAATTAGTTCATTTAAAATTGACAGTGAAAGATTGATTTTGCACCGAATGAGTTACCTAAGGTATTCATCATTTCCTCTGCCTCTGCATATAAGACCGAGATCCCTTTCCTTCACTTTCTGATTGTAATAGGGCTGCTTACTGAGCACCTTTATTTTGCAGTCCTGATTGCAGCCTGTCATTCTTTTTAATTCAGACATATTTTAGCCTTTCAGGCAGACCTTCAAAAATAACTTCCTTAAAAGCCTCAGTAAAATGACTCATTACACGTTCCTCAATTCAACCACACTATAAATTATAATACAGGAAAAAGTTCTAATTGCACAAAAGATCCAATTACTCACAAGGTTTTGTGACTCATTATTCAAAAGCCAGGGCAAGCCAGAAATCCAGATGCTGAAACACATTTCCAAAGTTGAAGGTCAGTACACTACAACTCTGACAAAACTTAAGATGTTTGACATTTAGTATACATGAGTATATGTGCAGTAGATGTTTTATGAAAAGGGGAGAAACCATATGTAAGACAGTGAAACAAGAAATATCGAAATGGTTTAGTGATTCATTATTAAATCTAAGAGAATAGAAACAAAACTTTAAGGAAGAAGAAAAAATTAGAATACAACACAACTTAGAAAATACAAGATCTATATTTTAAAATCTAAGGGAAAGCATTCATACCTATTAATTTATCTGTGGATAAAGTGATACAATTATGGGGTATAAATTTCAGGATTTGTTATCAATTATATGTGAAATGGTAAGAGAGTGGAGGAGAGGGCTAGGTTAAATATTGTGGGGTTAGAAGTGTTGGTTAACTTGATTTATGACAGTGTCCATTCAAACTCAGTGGAGAAACAAGAGAAGAAATTATTTTAATTTTGAATATTTGGGATATCTATGGGAATCAAATGGAGAAATCTACAAATGATTCAAACAAATAGATATGTGTTAGAACTTTACATGTAATTGTAATTTTAGCTTAATTTTTCAAATGAAAAGGAAATTTAGAAAATACAATTTTCCACAAGATATTACAGTTAATAAATACATGATATAAGATTATCTGACTTTTAATCAAATGTTCATTTGAACATAATGAGAAGGTTGTGTGTTTGCATTTGTGTGTGTGTGTGCAAAAGAGAGAGAGAGAGACAGAGAAACAGAGTAAGAGACAGAGAAAGAGATTGAAACAAGTCAGATATCAGCTAAAGAATCCAGCAGCAGCAGGCAGCCAGTGCAAGCAGAGAGAACCAGCCAGATCTGCCTCTGCCTGCCGGCCACCACCCTCAGAACACTGGCTTCCTGCAGGCAGCCTGTGCAAGCAGGGATACATAGCCAGGTAAGCCCTGTGTACCTGCAGGCCACCACTGGAGACTCTTGCTTCCTTCAGGCAGCCAGCACCCACCAGGAGAATCAGGCAAACACACCCCTGTGTGCCTGGCATCATTGGGGGAGTCCCGGTGTAGAAACACAGGCTGAGAGAAGCAGCCCCACCACCATGACCTCTGGCCATTGGGAAAGCCCCAGTGTAGCTACATGGATCTGGAGAAGCTCACCCTATCCCCTGCCACCTCCCTGTAAACATGAGGTTAGAGCAACCCAGGTGCCTGTCCTGTTTTCCTACACTCCAGAGGGACAGCCAATATGGGAAGTGCCTGGGATCCCACAACCAGCTTCTTGGGATGAACCCAGGAGAATGTCAAAATGAAAGAGCAAAAGGCAATCTCAGACCTGCAACCCACACAGAACAAGTCTGGGAGGTACAGTCATGGAAGAAAATGGAAGTCACACACCTGAAATCTCCAAGAGGATAGCAACTGAAGAAAAGAAACAACTTCGTGAGACTGTAAAAGTTATCAAATCAGAAATAATGTCTCAGGTAAAAGAAGAAATCACAAACATAATGAAAGAATTGCTGAGTGCATCTAAAGAAGACATAGATAAAAAAGAGGAGCATAGGAAAATGATGGAAACCTTGAACAAACAATAAAAAAGGAATTATAATGCATGAAACAGATTCAAAGAAATATTCAGGAAATTAAAAAGTTGATTGAAAGCTGGCAAAACCTCTTGAAAGAGATTGAAAATAGACTTTCAGACCTTGAAGACAGGTTCACAGCTAGTGATCATGAAAGCAAAGATCTCTCAAAAATAACAAGGAACCAGGAAATAACAATTCAATGGCTGCAAGATGATGCAAAGAAAAATAATTTAAAAGTGATAGTTATCAGCAAAGAAGCACAAATGAAACAAAAACAAATGAAATAAAAAGGCTATTTACAGAAGTAACAGCAGAAAACTTCCCAAACTTAGGAAAAGGATTTGACTTACAGATAAGCAAGGCATATAGAATTCCAACTAGCCATAACCAAAACAAATCTACACCCAAATATATAATAATCAAGATCCCAGAAATTCAGCACAAGAACAGAATATTTAAAAGCTGTTAGAGAAGAGAAACAGATCACCTATAAAGGAAAACCAACCAGAATCACAGCAGACTTTTCAATGCAAACCATCTAGTGAAGAACAGTTTGGAGTGAAGTGTTTCAAGTCCTGAAAGAAAACAACTTCCAACCCATATTGATGTACCCTTTGAAACTATCCTTGAAAATTGATGGAAAAATAAGATATTTCCATGATAAAGGACAACGGAAGGAGTTCATAACCACTAAACCAACTCTACAGAGCATGCTGAAGGATATTCTAAAGAGAGATAAAGATGACAGTGGTTCCAGGAACAGCATCAGAGGAGGATTTGCAAACAAGACAGGCAATTGAATGAAGGGGAAAAGTGGAGGGCCAACAGCAGGAATATAGCATGGCAGAGACGAACCAACACATGCTGGTTGTAACCATTAATGTAAATGTTCTCAATTCACCAATAAAAAGAAACACAAGGAGAGTGGATCAAGAAACAAGATCCATCAATATACTATATACAAGAAACACATTTAACTCAAAAGGAAATTCATAGACTAAAAATCAAAGGAGAGAATACAATTATTCCATGCAACAGGAGACAGAACAAAGAAAGGGTAACTTGTCCATCAACCACAGAATAGGTAAGGAAGATATGGTATTTTAATACAATGGCAAGATACCCAGCTACAAAGTAGGATAATCTTGAGGTTCTGTGGATGCAACAGTTTGAACTCATATGGGTGAACCCTAGCATAAAAAACAGAAGGAGTTAGTGGGATCCAAAAAGCACTATAGATATTATGAAAGTGATAGGGGAGGAAATTCCTAGGAGGGCAAGGTGGTAACCACTGTTAATTTCTCATCTTGTCTTGAATTCATATTATTTTTGCAATTTTGTTAGATTTGATTTTGTCTTTTTTTGTTACATTTCACTGTCAGCAGATCTATTTTAAACATAATGGGATGTATTATGGTAACCGTTGTTGGTTTCCTATTATCTTCTTTTGAAATCTTAAAATGCATTCATTTGTTTGTTTAATTGGTTTTATTGTTTTGTTCTGTTTGATTTTATTACGTGTGATGGTAATGAATAGCTATTTTGAAGAAAATGAGACATTATAGTAGCCATTGTTGATTTCCTATCATCTTGTTTTGAAGTCCTATAATGCTTTTTTTCTTTTGTTTCAATAGGTTTTAGTCTGCTTTCTATGATTTGATTTCAATTTGTGTGAAGGTATGAATAGCTATTTTTTTTTTTTTTTTGGTACCAGGGATTGAACTTACAACCTTATGCTTGCCAGACAGGTGCTTATGCCACTGAGCTAAATCTCCAGTCCTGGGCAGCTATTTTGAAGAAAACAGGAAACATTGATTCCATGAGTATTCTCGACCTCTGAATGGAGTAACTTTTAAAGCACAAATTAGTTCACAGAACTCATTGTAGAAAGTCCCCTTGTGCTCTCTGGCCTCTCTGGTCTCTAAGAATAAAATGTAAAATCCTTACCACAGACTATAAGTTCTTAAGCATTTTAGTCCCCTGTAAATGTCTTGATTGTAGAAACTAACATTCTTCTTGTTTACCCTACTCCTTTTACACTGACAATTTTTGTGTAACTGCAAATTTCCAAGTAAAGTATGATCCATTCAAAGGCCTTTGCTGTTGTTATACCCCTAACAGCAATGCTTTTTGTCTGTGAAGGCTCATGACTGCTCACTTATTTCTGGCATTGTTCAAATGTCACCTTTATACATTTGACTCTAAAGTCAAGTACTACAACAGATGCTAATAGGGAAATTCATAAAATAAGTTAGAAATTTGTTTTTCTTTTATATATGAATCTGAAATTAGTGGTCTTAGACTATTATTGGTGACCTCTAATAACAGAAACTTGGACAACTTCAGTTACATTGCCAAATTCTAAACACAGTTTCCATCTTCCGAACCCAGAACAACCTGTACATCTCCCACCACCATGTTTATGCGAAAGAAGAAAAAACAAGGGAAAGCAGTTTGGAGATCTGCAGTTGTACACATCACTTCTACACATTTCCCATGAAACAGAGCTTAATCACCAACTGCAGGGCTAGAAAATGTCACCTTGGGCTGGGAATTTAGCTCCACAGCACAAGTGCCTGCCTGGCAAGTGCAAGGTGGTGAGTTCGATACCTGGTACCAAAAAAAAACAAAAAGGAAGAAAAAAGAAAAAGAAAAAGAAAATGTCATCTCAGCTCTGTGGTTAGATGCTCAGTTAAAACCTAATTATTGTATGAACCAAGGAAAAATATAATATGAGTAATCACTGCCGGGCATTGTAGTTCATGCCTGTAACCCCAGTGATTCAGGACACTGAAGCAAGAGGATTGCAAGTTTGAAGCCAACCTGGGATATTTAGTAAGTTACCAGGGCCTTATCTCATTATTAAAAATAAATTTTAAAAGGACGCTGAGTATGTTCTCTTGGTTTGATTCCTAGCACACACACACACACACACACACACACACACACACACACACAAAATTAGAAAATTGCTAGCAGTTTTTGTCATATCATCCTATCACAGAAGCTTTTCCTGACTTATGTGTATAGAATAATACCTCCTACATTGCACTGCAATCATTCTTACTTTGCTGCATTTCTAATCACACTTAAAATTATTGTAAATTGTTTTTTGGGTACTGAGAATCAAACTCATGACCTCACTCTTGCCAGGAAGGTGCTTCTGCCACTGAGCTAAATCCCTGGCCCTAGCCTCATTTTTAAAAACAAACCATAATGTAAGATTCTTGAGGGCAAGAACATCACCTATTTTAATCATAATACCTTGATAATACATGCCCTCAATTTACCTATTTAAGCAAAGAACTCTGAATATCCATGAGAACCACTATTCTTTCTCACATCCACCCTGCATGCTCACAGGCTAATGTCTACCTGAATTTCTCTATGGCTCTTAATTCACGTAATGCTAATTTCTATTTTAGATTCAGCTTCAGGTATTAGCTCCTCTGTAAATACTTTGAGGATCTATTAGGTGTCCATTTTGTAAGCACACACTGTGGTCTTCCATTTTATTATCTGTCCCTTGATTGTATTATAAGGTCGTTGAGGACAAGAAATTACATCTTATCTTTTATCCCAGGCTTTTCACTGGCTAGAACATAATTGATAAAATTTCATTTCTTATAGTTTAAGTCAAAATAGTTTTTAAAGTGAGTTGGGAATTGGGATACAGTTATCTCATGCAATTTCAAAAGCAACAAGACCTCTTCCCTCAGGGTGATCATGCCCAAGGTGAAAGGGAGTTCTATCTGGTTACTCTCATGAGTTGACTTTTCTAACTTCCCTGAGAAACACTTGGTCATATTTTTATAAGCCTGGAGTTTTCTTTATACTCTCTTTATGTTTAATATTGCTTTCTTTCTGGGTTAAAATAATGAAGGAGGAGTGTGACTCTGGAGAAAGTTACCTTAAAATTGTGGATATATTTCTGGAAAAGAAAACTAATCCAAAACTTTGCAAATAATAAAACATGTAGTTGCTTTTGGACATATTTATCTAATAATTGTACCAAATTGTGTTTAATATTGATTGTGAAAGACAGGAGGGCCTGACTCATTAAATCATTTTTAAATTAGATAATACAGATTGGAATAGATCTCATCACTGCCAATCATTTTTTACCCTGAAATGCACTGTGAAATCCTTCTTCCTTTGAAGTAGAAGCTCAAGATCCCTGCCAAAAAACGTGCATGTGTGTTAAGAATTAGGGGTGGCTACTCCAGCTTACAAATATTTAAAAATGAGAAATCCTTCAGCCAACACTCAGAGCCCAGAGTATATTTTCATATTTTATAATGCTATGTTAAACAGGCAGCATTAGAGTAATGATACTTTTAAATTTCTGCCTCATTTATTTTTGAAGTTACAAAAACTAGGTCCAACCCACAGAAATGTCTTACCTATTGACTTTGCAAACTCGTACTAACCTTACAGTTTCTCATAATCTTCAATCATGTCACCCCTTTATCACAGACTAAGATGAGCTTAGAATCCATTCAGAAGCCAGTCATCGTGACCTGGAGTAGAACAGTGCTGATTAAACAACCAGGTCACAGGGAAGCAAGGGTGAGTTTATCTTACCTATTTATGGGGGTTGGCAAAGAAGGAGGGATATATTCTCCGACAGACCATTAGGTTACTTTTAACGAGAAAAGGAGAGTACATTAAAGGTAAACTCATAAATGTTTGTTGTAGAATTCACTTGGAAATTTTATGAGTGAATATATATATATATATATATATATATATATATAGTATAACTTTATTTGTGTAAGAAACTATATTCAGAAAAACATAAATACATGTCCTGTGCAGAAGAAAGTCATTAAATCAACATAATTCTATTAGTTTCTATTCAAATTTACAGTATGAGAGGATTTCATCCAAGGGAACTGGTTCACAATTAACTCCACATCCATGTGTATTACTAGAGTTTTGTAATAAGAGTGTAGAATACATTACCTGTGTTCTAAAACACATTTAAATTAGAAAGTAGCCCATATGACAGAAAATGTATAGTTTACTTAATGAAAATATCCTTGATAAAGCAGGAAATTCTAGCAGGGTATCATTATATTCATTCTTCAACCTACTATGGTTAAGAATAACTGGTGTCACATACAGTTTCAATGTGTTTGAGTTATATTTATTTTTATGAAAAGTCAAATGCAGTCCATTTTATTATGCTAGCATGATTTTTGTGGAATTTAGCATATAACAGAAAAAGAAAAATATACATTTGTATAATGATTTTATCAGATTTCAAAAATTAACACTTCTAAAAATTGCATTTGCTTGTTCATTTTCACATGACACAATCATTCTGAATAGTTGCGTTCCCCAAAATTCAGATGTTTCAGCCTAATCTCTAAAGTGATGGTATTAGGGGAGGGGAGATCATTGGGATATAATTAGGTCATGTGAGTGGGAACTCCACGAATGGGATTAGGATCCTTACTTAAAAGACCCCACCGAGATGCCTTACATTTTCTACCATGCACGTACACAGAGAGAAGGTTCCGTCTATGAACAGGAAATAGGCTATCAGCAAAAATCCAATGTATCAGCACCTTGATCATGAACTTTCCAGTTTTTAAGACTGTGTGAAATAAATTTCAAATGTTTATAAACTATTGAATCTATGGTGTTTTGCTATAGTATCTCAAATGAACTGTGAAATCTTCACAGACAGTAAGATTGAGTTTAGCAAAGTACTACTTTGTTACAATTTCTCTAAACTAAATCCTTATTTAGGCACCTTGATCCACATAATTACCTATACAGTCTTCTTTCTGTCTTTTGATTTGGTGATAAAAAGTTCAAATGTATGTTTAGGAGGAAATTATACTAGTTGAAAATAAACGAAAGGGAGTATGAAAGGCCAAAGCAAAGACCAGTTAAAAGCTAATATATTAATCCAGATGGGAAATTATGATTTGAAATAAGTGATCCTGGAAACAGAAACAAGAAGATAGATTTGATTATATTTAGAAGATTTGAAGGTCAAAGAAATGGGCAGGTAAAAAAGAGAAGAAATCAAAGATGTGGTGCAGAGAGTTTCTAAACCTTCCTACGTTTTAGAAAAATGTGTATAATTTTGTGCTTGCTTCTGGAGAAATACCTCATAGCTTTTGTCTGATCCCAAATTGGGTTTATGTCTGAAACAAAGATCAGACAACTGCACTGTGGTGTTATCATTCTTACACTTTAATTAAAAGATTTATATCTTTTAAAATTGTTGTTAATGTAAAGTTGCCAGATTTAACTAACAAAAACACAAAACAGAATGCAGGATTTAACAAATAACTGGAATCTTGCACTTTATTTGACATCCATACTTAAAAACATACAAGTCATAAGATGATATTTCTTAAGATTATCTGTTATAAGCCGGGCGTGGTGGCTCATGCCTTTAATCCCAGCACTCGGGAGGCTGAGACATGCGGATCGTTGTGAGTTCGAGACCAGCCTGGGCTACAAAGTGAGCTCAAGGCCAGCCTGAATGGCATAGTGAGACCCTGTCTCAAAAACAGGGCTGGGGATCTAGCTCAGTCTAAGCACCTGCCCAGCAAGCGCAAGGTCATGAGTTCAATCCCCGGTGCCGCAAAAAAAAAAAAAAAGATTATCTATTAGATCCTTTATTATCTGAGTATAGAGTTTCTTTAATTCAGATTTCATTGATTACTTCATTCATTCAACACATGAATGGGGTGCCTATTTTATTTACATTGAATACATTTTTGTGAAAAAATGGATAGCATTCTTTTCTCTGAGAAATTTACAAGGTAACTGGGTGACAGCTTTGATAAAGTTGATTATGAATTCATAAGTAATTGTAAATTGTAGGGATCAGGTGACAAACAGGGAGTAACAATACAAAGCAAAGTGACTATCACCTCAGGAAGTTAAGCCAGGTTGTAAGGATTAAGACTGATTTTATTAACTTGATTTACTTGAGAACTACACAGGGGATTGATGGAGCATACCTTAGGGTGTATCTGAGTGGGAGTATGATCTCAAATACTATATCTATTCCTTGCCACTTCCTTTTTGGTACTACACCCCTGCTGTTCTTCCCACTACCATGAACTATGCAGTGCAGTGCAGTTCCATCTTGTCCTGCCATGATGTCTTAGTTGGCAATCAACCATCCATTTAGTTAACCCCTTGAAAATCTGAACTCAATTAAACTTCTCCTCCTTTAAGTTGGGAATGTCATGTATCATCCCCCAATAACAGCAAAGTCAATACAGGCATACAATAACAGAGAAGATGGGTGTGGTGGTTCATGTCTATAAATTCAGCACTCAGAAGGCTAAAGCAAGAAGAATGCCTCATGTTCAAGGCTGACCTGGGCAACATAATGACAAGTCCTCCCAGAGCAACATAGTGAAAACCTGTCTCAAAAAACAAAAACACAAACAAAAAAAAAGAACAACATCAAAAAAATCACAAATACCAGAGAAGTGGGATTCTTGTTGTGACTATATCAGACAATATGATTCAGAAAACTTTGAACTGCTTTGTGGGAGGATAGAAGGTTTGGAGATGTTGGCTAGTGAAAGCCTAGAATGCTTTAAATAGCATTTTCTCAGGTCAGAGCAAAAGAAATCAGAACGCTAATAAAAAAATGAACAATGAAAGCCAGGCTCAGACATTTTCAGTTGGTAAAAGGACTTGTTTGAGAGTTTTACTAGAGACAATTTATGTTTCACACCAACAGAAAATGTGTCTATATTTTTTGCCCATAGCCTGAGGCTGTAGGATCTAAGAGTAAGGTTATGAACCAATTAGTATGGCAGAGGAAATTTCAAGGCAGCACAACATTAAGACTGTAGCATGGGTACTGCTGCCTGCTTTTATCTGTTTACAGTGAGAATTAGGGGCAAAAAAATTAGACCAAAAAATTTGCAAAACTTAAATTTTGGCCCTGAAGAACCATGAATAAAGTTGAGACTAAAGGAGGTGTGGCTGTCAAAGAGATTAGTGCCATTAAAATGGAATCAAATAGATTGTACAGGAAAAGAACGATGCCTTGAGGGTACCCTAGGAGTCATCAAAACTCCATTCATTGCAAGCACAAAGGTACAAAAGTGCAAACTTTTAATTTGAGGGGATTTTTTGCCAAGGAAAGCTGCAGGCTGTGACCTGAGCTAGCCCAAGAGAGAGGATATGTGGGATGCAACCAACAAGGCTATAGATGTGGGGGCACCCAAGTCCTCTGCAATTCATTTCTCATAGTCATATACCTTGAATACTGAATATAATGCTAAGAAAGCATAATGTCTGCCATGTTGGATTTCTGTCTTGCTTTAGACTTCATCTTCTCTAATCTCCTATTTCTATCTTTTGGGATGGGAATGTTTAGGCTATGTTATTGTATTTGGGATCACACAATTCTTTAATTTTTACAGAAGGTCAGATCTAAGACTGTGCCTTGAGGTCTCAGAAGAGCTTTTGTCACTCTTAAAATATGCTAGAACTGTTGAGACTTTGGGAATGGAATTATTGTGTTTTAGTGGAATGCAGACAGTTGTATCATGTTAGGTGGAATTATGACCTTATTTGGAGATTAAGTATAGTTTAAGGAGAAGTGTTTGGATGTCAGGTCAACATGGGGTGTGATGTGACAGTTCAGCTTGATAGTGTTGATTTAATTGGCATAGGAGCTGCCCAGGGTTTTGGGGAGGCACACATCTGGGTGTGTCTGGGTGTGCCATAAATGTGTGATATTAGGTACTGTATCTAGTCCCTTGCCTCTTCCCTTTGGCATTGTTCTCCTGCTCTGCTTATTAACTGAACATCTTCTACTATGATATTTCTGCTTCAATGGAATGCCAAATTAAACCTATCCTCCTTTAACTTTTGGGTGTCTGTTACTGTGCCCGGAATGGTACATTGACTAATACACAGGTGAAGAGCAAAGAAGAGAGTATTTCAGGCAAATGGAAGAGTTTGGTGGAAAGACTGAAATATAGAAGAATTACTGAGTTTATAAAATAGAAAGATTTAATGTGGTGGCCAAAGAGGAGCATAGAAATAGTGACAACTGTGTAATTTGTGGGGCCCAGCACACAATGGAAATGCTGTCCCTTGCTCAAAAAATGGAAAAAAAGTCACTAAAGGTACTAAAGTATAAAGCATTTTCTTTTTCTCACTATTTCCCTTCTGATTTGCCATGGTATTTTAAAAATATCACTCTATATTTTAATTTTTTAAATTTTAAATTATTAGTTTGCATCTTACCATTATCTTCATATTGGGCACTGTCACTTTGAAATGCAAATATAGCACACTTACCTCACATGTAGAATCAAATAATAAAATAAAATAATATGTATTTCACTGTTATTATTAAAGTAGAAATGCTGCACAAAAGTAACTCAGCTGTTATTATTTCACTTCATGAGATGAACACATGCTATCAACACTCTAAACTCACTGATGAATTAGAAGGGAAAACTAAGTGGAAAATCAACTATGAGTTTCTCTATCTTTCCTTTTCTTTTCTGTGTCATTCTTTTTGGTGTACATGATCATAACATTCATGTAAGAATGAGTAAGAAAGAACCAGTGCTTCTTGCTCCTTTGGGTTTCTCATGTCTACGATCCCAGCTACTAGGGAGGTCAATCTAGGAGGTTCACAAATTGGAGGCCAGCCTGGGCAACTTAGTGAGATTCTGTGAAAAAAAAAAAATTGCATTCTTTCTTCACTTGAAGCAAGGTCAGGTTCAAAAGGAAAAGATAGTCTTAGGGGTTGCTAGCATTTACTCAGTAACTGACATACCACACTTCACCTGTATTCATTTTGAATCTCACCAAAGACCCAAACAAAATCAGCAAACTTTTGTTCCTATAGACACAAGAAACTCAGCAAACAAAACCTTCACACATTGCACATATTTCCTCTGCTCATACACATGTTCTAGCACCACATTCATATTTTAAAACCCTAATCCCCAAAGTGATGGTATTTGGAAGTGGAAACTTTGGAGGGTAATCAAGTGATGATCCTGGAGCTCAGGTAATTTGGCTGTGAGGATGGAGTCCTCTTGATATAATTAGTGACCTTATTAGAAGGAACAAGACAAAGCTTAGTTTCTTTCTCTTCCTTATCTGCCATGTGAGGACACAATGAGGCAACCATGACCTTCTGCAGACATCAGCTAGCACTTGATTTTAGACACTGTTACTTCCAGAATGTGAGAAAAAAATATTTGTTGTTTAAGCCACCCAGTATCAGGGACTTGGCCAAGATTCCCAATCTGCCAAACAAGTGTATGGTGAAGGCTTAAATGAATGAGACAGGTGGTAAACTTTTAGGGCTCCAGGAGGGTCAAAACCCTCTAACAGAGCTCGAGACTCTGGGGACTGAGACAAAGAATCTCTCTGGGCAGCCTGTATTTATTTAGTTTTCAAACAATGAAGGGATTTGGGTGGAAAACTAAGAAACTGAACAGGATCTTAGGAGTGGTTCAAGGACTTTTCCAAGTAACAGATTCTGTTAATTTAGGAGAAGTATTTTAGGAGAAAATCTCCAGGTGGCATTTCATTACAGGAGTGAAATGCCTGCAGCTACTGTCTTTAGTTAATCGGGGTTAGATCCAGGTGTCCTCTGCTGTGGTCTTATCTTGCCCTTTGAGGCGTCTCCTTGTTCTCTGGTCAGCCATGCCCCAGCCATGCCACAGTCCTGCACATGTGTTCACTTTCCAACTTCAATGGCTTCCAACAACCTGGTGCATGATAATTTGTTTTAGCTGAGTGAATTAGCTAAGGCAGCTATGGTGCCAGTAAAAATCATATAAAAACAGGCTGGCAGAGGAAGAAATAAAGATGGAAAAGTATGCAAAGACTAGACCAAAGGTATGTGGTATAGAGTCTACATTTTATTAATGTCTATAATTTTCTCACAGGTCACTGCACTCCTAACTCCTCTTTCATCTGTTTGGAAAACATATATGTTTTTTAAATTTAACATCTCTTGGTTTTCTCATTTTAAAGAGAAAAAAATAAAACAAAACTTCAAAACAATCTAATAGGAGAATAATAATGGTTAATACATTGCATATTGTTATCTTTAGTTACTCAGAGCACAAGATGCAAGCATTTAGTTGACCAAAAATACTAGCAAAAATCTTTCTTCTCAATTAACTGAGAGAAATTAGTAGTATAACTATCTAAACTATCCTTCTTTTCTCCTTCCTCCATCATAGTTTCTCTTTCATTTTGAACAGTTTCTTCTCACTTCACAATATTTATTGTACATTTTGGAACTTACTTACTTTTTCTGTTTCTCACATAGGGAGACAATACCATGCTTACACATGTGAGTCTGATTTATTTCACTTATGAGTATGGTTTTGAGTTGCATCCATTTACCTACAAAAGTGTCAAGCTTATCCTTCTTTATGCCTGAATATTAATCCATTAAATAAAAAAATCACATCTTTTTTTATCCATTTTTCCATTGAGGGGCATTTGGGTTGTTTCTAAGATCTAGCTATTACAAATTGTGCTGCTATAAACATGGGTGCACATATATCTCTGTGCTACAGTGTTTGTAATTCTTCTGGGAAGATACCCAGAAGGGGAACAACTGGGTCAAATGGGACCTCCAATTCTAGTTTTTTTAAGAATATGTACAATGATTTCCACAAAGGTTGCACCAGTCCTCACTCTCACCAAAGGATTCCTTTTTCCCCTGAGTCCTGTGAACATTTGCTATTGGCTAATTTGTAGATAACAGCCATTCTTTCCAGGGTGAGATGAAATTTCAATGTTGTTTGAATTTGCATCTCTCAAATGACCAGGGATATTGAACATTTTTCATATATTTATTTGCTGTTTGTATTTCTTTATCTGAGAAATGTGTATTCATGTCAGCTGCCCATTTTTTTTTTTTTTTTTTTTTTTTTTTGCAGCACTGGGGATTGAACTCATGACCTTGTGCTTGCCAGGCAGGCAATTAGACCACTGAGCTAGATCCCCAGGCCTCAGCTGCCCATTTTTGATTTAGGTCTTCAAATTTGGGAGATCTGATTTTTTTTAGTTCTTTATATGTCCTTGATAGTAATCCTTTCTCTAAGGAACAGCCAGCAAACATTTTTTCCCAATTATGGATAGCCTCTTCATTCTTTTAGTGGTTTCTCTTGCTATGCAAAATCTTTTTAATAAGATCCCAATTGTCAAGTCTTTGTATTAGTTCCTGTGTGATCAATGTTTTATTCATAAAGTATTTACCTATTGCAATGTCTTCAATAGTTTTACCTGTTTTATCTTCCAGCAGATTTAATGTTTCTGTTTCAATATTTAGACCTTTGAACTATTTCAAATTTAGTTAGGTGCATGGTGAAAAATATGGGTCCAATTTTAATCTTTGGGATACATAAAGCCAATTTTTCCAACATCATTTATAAAAGAGGCTGTCTTTTTTCCAGTGAATGTGTTGGATACCTTTGTCAAAGATAAGTATGGCTGGAGTTGTTTCTGCATCTTCTAATCTGTTCCATTAGGTGTGTTTTTGCAAGTACTGTCTTTTTTTTTTTTTAATCATAGTAGCTTTACAGTATAATTTCAAGTCAGGGATTGTGATACCCCAGCCTTGCATTTGTTGCCCAGAATTGTCTTTGCTACTCTAGGTGACTTCTGGTTCCAAATGAATTTTAGGGTTGTTTTCTCTAACTCTGTGATATTTGTTGTTAGAATTTTAATCAGAATTGCATTAAATTTGTATAAAAATTTTAGAAGTATGGCCATTTTCACTATCTTGGTTCTTACTCAAGAGCTAAGGATGTCTTCCCATTTTCTGATATCCTTTTTCAGAATACTGCAATTTTAAACATAGAGGTCTTTTACATCCTTTATTAGATTGGTTCCCAGGCATTTCATTTTTTTTCTTTTTTTGGATGCGATCATAAAAGGTATTGTTTCTCTAACTTCTCCCTCAGTGAGTTTCTTGTTTGTGCATAGGAAAGCTATTGATTTTTGAGTGTTTACTTTGTATCCAGCTACACTACTGAATTTGCTTACTAAATCTAGCCATCTTCTAGTGCAGTTTTTGGGGTCTTCTATGTAGAGTATCATATCATCTGCAAATAATGATGATTTAATTTTTTCCTTTCCTATCATTATTCTTTTTATTTCTTTCTCTTGTCTAATTGTTCTGACTAAAGTTTCCAGGACTATGTTAAATAAGAGTGGAGATAGTGGACATCTTTGTCTTGTCCCTATATGTTAGAAACTTTTCAGCTTTTTGTCCATTCAGTATGATGTTGGTTGTTGTTTCATAATTGATAGGTTTATCAGATTGAGTTAAAGACCATCTATTCCAATTTTCTGTAGGGTTTTCATCATGAATGGATTTTGAACTTTGTCAAAAGCTTTTTCTGCATCTATTGATATGATCCTATGGTTTTTTCCTTGGCTTTGTTAATAGGACATATTATAATTATTGATTTATGTATTTTGAACTATCCTTGCACCCCTGGGATGAATAGCATTTCATCATGGTATATGATCTTCTTGATGATTTGCTGCATTCTTTTTGCCAGTGTCTTATTCAGGATTTTTGCATCTATGTCCATTAGGGAGACTGGCCTATAATTCTTTGTCTTAATTGGGTCCTACTCTGGTTTTGATATCAGGGTAACGGTCGCCTCTAGGAATGAATTTGGGAGTATTGCTTTCAATTTTGCTATAGTTTGCAAAGTAGTGACAAAAGGGCTTCTCTAAATTTCTTGTGTATTTCAGCAGTGAATCTGTCAAAGCCTGGGGTTTATTGGTAGGTTTTTTATTACATCTTTGATTTCATTGATTGGTATTGGTTTATATAGGATTTTTGTATCTTCTTGATTCAAATTTGATAATTTATATGTATCTAGGATTCTGTCTATTTTTTCTACATTTTTATCTTGTTAGAATACAAATTCTCAAAACAAGTATTGATGATCTTTTGCATTTCTGCATGGTCTGTTGTGGTTTCACCTTTTTATTCCTAATTGCATAAATTTGAGTCTTCCCTTTTTTTGATAAGATTTGCTAAGTCTTTGTCCATTTTATTTAATCTTTTAAAAAATCAACCCTTTGATTCATTGATTCTTTGAATTGTTTTCTTAGTCTCCAATGCATTAATTTTTGCTCTAACCTTTATAATTTCCTACCTCATATGAACTTGGACTTGGCCTGCTCGACTTTTTATAGAAGTTTGATGTTCAACATTAAGTTGTTTATTTGCACTTTCTCTCTTTTTCTGATATGGGTATTATTCATGGCTATAAATTTCCCTCATAGGACTGCTTTCCTTTTGTCCCATAAGTTCTGGTGTGCTTTATTGTCATTTTCATTTATTATAGAAACTGTGTAATTTCTTCTTTAATTTTATCTGTAAACAATTGGTTTTTCAGGTGTATGTAACTTAATTTCCATGTGTTTACAAAGTTCTTGTTGTTCCTTTTGCCACTAATTTCCAATTTCACTGCACTATGATCTGAAGAATATGTATGGAATAATCTCAGTTCCATTGTATTTACTTAAGCATGTTCTGTGAGCCAGTATGTGGCCTATTTGGAGAACGTCCCATGTGCAGCTGAGAAGAATGTGTATTCTGATGTTGTAGGGTCGAACACTCTGCAGAAATCTACTAAGTCCATTTGTTCAAAAGTTTGCTTCTATTCTAATATTTCATTATTGATTTTTTTGTCTATTTGGTCTCTTTTTGTGACTATGAGGTATTGATATCCCCCAACACAAATGCATTAGTATTTATTTGATTTTTTCATGTCCATTTTTTCATGTCCATTATTTGTTTTATATAGTTTGATGAATTGATATTTGCTGCATATATATACTTATGATTGTTATCTCTTCCTCCTGGATCATTCCCTTTACAAGGATATAGTCTCTCTTTATCAGTCTTAGCTTGAAATTCACTTTGTTTGCAAATAGAATACCTAACCATTTTTTATTCTGGGTTCCTGACACTTGGAGTATTGTTTTCCATCATTTGACTTTCAGTTTATTAATTTCTTTTTTAATTAAATGTGTTTCTTGTATGAAGTATATTGTTGGATCTTGCTTCTTGATCCATTTTGCCAGTCTGTGTCTTATGATTGATGAATTGAGGCCATTAACATTGATGACTATAACTGATAGGCATTGACTTATCCTTATCATGTTATTTTCCTGTTGGCTCCCTCCTCTTTTATTCTTCCCTCTGTTTAATTGTTTTCTTTGCTTGGTGGATTCCTTCTTTTGGGGGTCACGTACTTGTAGTCCTTGTTATCTCTTTCTAGAGGGTCCTTCAAATATTTTTGAGTGCTTAATTTGTGGCAAATTTTCTCAGGTGTTCTTTGTCATAGTAGTATGTTGTTTCTCCATGAGTTTTGAAAGAAACTTTTGTGGAGTATATCAATCTGGGTTGGAGGTTGCTTTCTTTTAGAGCTTGAAATACTTCACTCCAAGCTCTCTTTGACTTGAGAGTTTGTGCTGAGAAGTCAGTTGTGTTTCTGATAGGCTTTCCTTTATAGATGGCTTGTTTCTTTTTCCTAACAGTTTCTAATATTCTATCCTTGTGTTGAATTTCTGGAATTTTGACTATGATATACCTGGTTGTAGTTTGTTGTTATTGTTGTTTTTTGACTAATTGATGTTCTATGTGCCTCATTTATCTGTATGTCAAATTCTTTTTCCCTATCAGGGAAGTTTTATGTCATGACATTTGTGAACCATTTTTTTGTTTTGTTTTGCTTTTATCACTTATGCTATGCCTTGCCTTTTCATTGACTCCAATCAATTTTAAGTTATTTTTCTTTGCACCATCTAGCAACTGCTGGATTGATTTCTCATGATCCTTTGCTATTTTTAAGAACTCTTTCTTTTCATGATCACTAACTACAAGCCTACCTTCCATGTCTGAGATTCTGTCCTCACATTGGCTCATTCTGCTCTGGGTACTTTCAATGGAATTTTTATTCTGCTGGATACCTCCTTGAATCTTTCTTATGTATTTATTTCTTTCCTATGCTGGGCATTCATGGGTTCAATAATTTTCTTAAGCCTGTCTATTTTTATCTGTATCTGCTTTAGAGTCACTATGCATGGTTTTCTTTATGGACACCATCTCTGCAATTTCTGAGAAATTATTTTTGATTTGATTCTTTCCAGAGCCTCATTCAATTGTTTTGTTGTTACCACTTCAGAGAGGCCAAGTGGGTGGTTTTCAGACTGTCCCAGTTCATTGCCTCCTGGCTTTGGTTTGGTGAATTGAATGTCTGGGGTTGCAGTTTGTTTAAGTGTCATCTCATTTTCTTTTCTTTTCTTTTCTCTTTCTTTGTTTCTTTTTAAAAATTTAATTCCTGGATTGATGCTTGTAAATTGCCTACGATGAGTTGCTTTATTTCTAGTATTTAGAACTTCCAAGAAATGACTACCTCTCCAGGGTGTCTTCCAGTTGTAGCTGAATTTTGGGTTTTGAGTCTGTTCCAAATCCTACCTCCTCAATTTATTGGGGATGAGAAGTTGCTAACTGCTTGGCCCAGTCCCTGGTTCTTTGGCACTGTTCCACAGTATTTTCTATGATCCTTAGTCAATCTCAGTCTTAGAATACCAGAAAAAACAGCTGGTTAGAACAATTATATCACTTTTGACTAAAGAGGCACCATCAGTAATAACAATAGCATCAAACATAGTCTACAAAAAGTCAAACTAAGTCATTAATTTGCCACCTTTAACCATATTAACTAGATTTATGGTTACATAAAAAAATGTAAAAAAAGAAACAAAATATTATGCAATATCTACATCCTTAATATGTCAATTTTACCCTCAGGCATTAAAAATTTAAAAGGGGTTAGGGAGAAAACATAAAAGTAGAAGAGGAAGAGATTAGAAGTAAGCTGGAGGACAAAAGGGGATCATGCTAATATTGGGTAACTGGTGTAAAAGACTGGAGGCAAGGAGAGAAAGAAGAAATATAAGGAAAAAAAAACAGAACAGCAATCACAAAGAGGCAAGAAACTGTGTTCACACTAAGAAAAAACAAGATCAAAGAGTGAAGAAGAAAAAAACAAAAAACAAAAACAAAGCAACAACAACAAAATGAGAAAAAAGTCCACTTTCAGGTTTGTCTCTGTCACTGGTAGATGACACGTGGAGACAGTCCAGATCTGTGTTGATTTATCCCAGCAAACCAACAGTAGCTTTGTTGTGGAGTAGTTGATAATCTCAGCAAGACTGCACCTTCATTTTCTCTGAATTTCAGTCTGTATTCTGACTGTGGGAGTTGAGACCAGACCCATTTAGCCTGCAACAGTCAGCATATCTTCTGTGTCAGGTCTGAGCCCAGTTGGGAGCTGCTAGATGGAACCAGAAGCTGCTCTGAACTCTGCGCTCAACCAGCCCCTCTCCTAGATGGCTCCCAGTCAATCACTCTCTCCTGTGGGATGACTGAGACCTCAGCACTCCCCCTTAGCTACTACAGTCCTTCACATCCACTATTCCCTTCCACTGCTGCACCTCTCTGTGGAGGTCTCTGGGCTCACCAGCAGTCACCAAGTGTCTGCAGGTTTGCATTGCTCCTCTTTTGCAATGAGTCCTGATTCAAGGAGAAGGCTCTGCTGGCTACCTCCTCTTTCTTTATTGAAGTTTCTCTTTTCACTCTCTCCTTGGGCTTCAGTACTCACTTCAGATCCTTCCTGGGTCCAGGGAACCCACTTCCCTCCTTCTTGTCTTCCTCGTGTTGCTGTGTTCCAGCATCTGTATGGCAGCTCTCAGAGAGGCTCTTTCTCTGCTGCTTACCACTCTGCCATTTTGGTGCTACTCTTAGATCACAGATCACATCTGTTGTTATAAATATATTCCATTCATTCCAAAGTCATTTCTTATTTTCAACTATTAAAAAAATCTCTGAATTTAAAAGAAAAACTGTCTCTAATTCTCAGCCAAGTATGGTGACACACCCTTATAATCTCGGCAATCTGTGTGGCTGAAGCACAAGAATAACAAGTTTGCACCCAGTCTGGGAAAATTAGAAACTTAGCAGGAATCCTGGCTCAAATTTAAAAAATAAAATGAAATAAATGGGATGTGTGTCAGTCCCAAGGTTCTAGTTTCAATTCTTAGTTCTTAACACCTCCCCTAACTTTTCTTTTATTTCAGTATTATCTCTAGACCTATCACAAATAAAATAGCGAAAATGACATATTGTGGATTATGGAGTCAATAATGAAGATCAAATAATTTATGTAAGTTTCCTGTAAAAACTTCAGAAACAGACACCACAAGGCTCCTAGAAATGTCTTTCACAGTTGAGTTTTGCCATTTCACAGGACTGTTGGCCCCAGAGTGGTGCACTAGTAATGTGTTTTCTGACACCCATTAATGTATTTCTGCACTTCCTTGATTGAAGTACTGAATACACTGATCATTGATTTTGAAACCTGGGTGTGAATGTCCAATGTATTTTAAAAAGAAACCTTTAACACTTCATTCCATTCTAATCTTACTTCACTTTCCAGTACAGTCCCCTGTATCACTTGCCAACTGTCTCCTGGTGCATCAGAATGAGGCAAAAGAAAGAAGGGGCTAGAGGGCAGAAAGGAATCAAAATAAACATTTAGACAAAGTTCACTCATACTTCCAATTTCCTCTTGTACTTTATAATTAAGAGAACACCTTGGAAATCTTCTTGACCATATTTTTGTGCATTTTATTTTATTCTTATAGCACATGGCACACTGAATTGCTTTAAAATCCTGCTTGGTCTTTTCTTTTCCTATGCTTTGGGAAACTGGCTGTCATTAAAGACTCATACAACGCCTGTGCAGTGCTCACTAGGTTCCATGAAATTTTTTATAGGTATGCTGCTCCCAGCTTTGGCCGAAGAGATGAATGCATGATTTTCAGTTGGCATCTGTTGAGAGTAGTAACAAATGTCATATGATTCACTTTTTCTTCAAATAATTATTATATGTAATGAGAAAAATATTTCCTTTTCCTACTGTATAATTATTTAAATTGCCTCCAGAATATTTATTTTTAAAACTTACAATTTATTTGTGTTTTAGAGCTGATGTATAAATTCCCTTTATGCTATAGATTTTTTATTCCAAGAGCAAATATTACTAAACCAACATAACAAAAATATGCATTAGTTTTTTTCACTCATGACATAATGAAAAGTACTGACATTATAGGAGAATTGTGACTCTAGCAGAGAAATTATCTAATTATCTTTAAATATTCTCTAAGCAGGTTTGAACATATACCATACAACTGTACTAGGTATTAAATCTATAAAAACATTTCTATCTAATAAAAATTCCTAGTGACATAAACAAAATATAGTGGTAGTGTTTTCTTTGAATAAGTTTAAAATTTCTTGAGATTTCTTTACAAGTGTCTTCCAAATATACTTTCTCCATTGGGACTATCCTACTTTATTTATTATGCTTTTCTCTTCTAGGCCAAAACTCAGATTTATGACTACCTGATCCTCTTTTCCTTCTTTGTTTCTTCAAAGATACATACAAGATTTCTTACATTACTCTAAACCATACTCTTGTTTACCTAGCAGCAACAAACCTGGTTTCTCTTCTTGGAGCCTAAAGAGAAACTTTTCTTTACCAAAAATTCCAGAAAACTAATGTTTAGTTTTTGTTATACTAAAAAAGGTGATCATGTGGAGACTGGAAAGCTACCTCAAATCTTCTTCCCTGAGGATAGTTTAGGCATGTTTCTGGTATGAAACACTAGCAGTGGTCTAATGTAGGAGGAAGATAGAAGTAAGGACAACTGAATTAATCAGTGTTCTACATAGGCATAATCAAATTCCATGGCTCTTCAAAGGATATATGTACAGAAAATGGTAGTATTAGTGCATTCTGGTAGTATTAATCCATCTGATACTTGTGCAGGTCCAAGTGAATGATCAGCGGTTTCAGTCAGTTTGAACAACCTTCCCTGAAAAACAATTTTGTCAACTGTTACAATCAGGGTCCATCGGTCAGAAGTGTTACCAATAGCAAAGCTAACAGGGGTATATTTCTAAAAGCATAGCCTCTGAAATTGGTGATAAAAGAAAGTAACAAAAAGCAAGTGAAGCTTAGGAACTCCTCAAGTTTTCCTAAACTTCAGTAATAGTAGCAGTGTAGATATTTATAACAAATTAAATGTATTGAGCTATTGGTATTCAATTCATACTGTTCACCCAAAAAGTTTCCTCATGTTCTAGCTTCTGAACTACTGTGAAGATATCAACTGCAATTCTTAAACTATTGTATTAAAATATTGGAAAAAAACTGCGGTTGCTGAAGTAAGTTGTTGTATTTTAATACATTTCCTTTTGGTTCCACTTCTCTACGATAGTTACATTACATTTCTGCTACTGGGGCTCAGAAAATATTATCTGAAAGCATATTTTGTCAAGCTGTGTACTTTGATTTAAAGGAGATTTGAAAAGCCTCAGAAACAAGTTTTCTCTCACTTTCTCTTACTTCTCTCCCACCTTTATCCCCAAAAGCAAGTCATAGAAACAGAATTCCTCTACCTCAATGCAGAAATAGATATTAGAACCCTTCTTTCTCACAGACAGTTCTAAAACCTAGTAAAGTCGCTAGCTTTCTTCTTGCTTCATCCTGGAAAATTTTCAATCCAGAAGGATCCTGTTGCATACTTGGAAGGAGGGAATGCTACACAGAAAGGACAGGAAGGATCTGAACAGAGAGAACTTGTGGGTTTTCCCTTCTTAGTCTACTACCACTATGTTGAGCCCTTTTGTCCAATCACATTTCTACAGGGTTGTCCATTCTTCATCAAACCTGAACATACAAATAGGCAATATTCCACAGGCTTTTGGGAGTTCATTTCTTAAGGTTCTTATGTTACGTAAAACTTTGATCAAACAAATTTGTCTTTTATTAACCTGTCTTTTCTTGTAGGAGTATTCTCCATAATCTTCATGATGGATGCTGAGAGGGTTCATAACATTTCCACTCACAGAATGGTCTGTAATTGTTTTTGTTATCTCTATTTATGATGAGGCAACAGTCTTTCACCATATTACGAAAATCAAATGATTACTTAATAGAATAAGATATTTCACTTAACTGATATTTAAAGTGTCAAAAACAATCTGGAGGTGTTGATCAACACAGTGAAAAATAAAGAGTGAGTATCAAGACATAAGACTTTTCTACATTGTTGGTTGTAATGTAAGCTAGTACAACCACTATGGAAATCAGCATGAGGAAAATTGAAATTTGATTTTATCCAGGTATTCCCCTTCTAAATATCTACTATATTTGTTTCCAAAAGAGTTCAAGTCATCATATTTCAGAGGTTCACTCATATCCATGTTGGTAATAGCACAATTTTTTAAGAGCTTGAAAACGGACTATTTGCCTATCAATAGATGAAAGGCTAAAGAAAAATGTGGTACTTCTACACAATGAAGTACTTCTCTGCTGTAAACTTGAGGCACTCATAGGTAAATGAATACACCTTGAGACCATACTATTAAATGAAATTAGCCAGACCAAAACAAACAAACAAACAAACTTAAATACAGCATGATTTCTCTTATATGAGAAATTCATTATATAAATATGTATATGTATATATTTATGTATATATAGAGAGAGAGAGTGAGAGAGAGAGAGGGAAAGACAGACGGACAGACAAAGAGACAGAGACATAAACAGAGAGAGAAAGAGAGAAGGGAGAGAGAGGGAAAGAAGTAGGGAGTGAGAGCAAACTGGAAGATAGATAAATAGGAAACAAGGTGATCTTTCTCAAATGAATAGTGGAAACCAGAGTCAAAGAGAAGGAGAGAGGTGAGGAAAAGGGAGAAGAAAAAATAATGGAAGAAAAAATTAAATTACAGCTTTTGAAAGTGGAAAGAGGAACAAGAGCTAGAATAAGCACGGAGGGAGACAAGGTTAGGCTCTCTACAATAAATGTAATCATTATGTACTACAAACATACAATAAGAAATGCAAAGAAAGAAAAAGCAAAAAAGAATTAAAGGGATCTCCATAGAGAATTTAGTATTCACAGTTTATCCAAAAAAAGATGCAATAGAAACTGGTAGCAGTCTTTGCATCTACAGAGTGAACCAAGTGTCAAGACAATAAAGGAAGAAAAAAAATCTATTGTTCACAGCACATCTTGCACTTCTCTTTGAATTCTGAACCATGTAGATGTATTACTTGCTAATAAAATAATTTGTAAAAAGAAACAAAGCAAACTTTAAGGTTCTTTGATGATTATCTCATTGTGGAGAAGGAATCAAACAGAAATCAGAAATTTTGCAGATTTTTTGAGCATGATGAGTAGAGAATTGCAGGAAGCAGAAACAACTGATTGTTTCAGATACCATAGCAAGTTTCAATTTAGGTGCTGGAAGTTCTGAACTTTGGGAAATAAATGTATCCTCTGTACTTACCTAAAATTGAAGCGATGTTTAAACAATAGGATATATTTAACTGCCTAATTTATGAGATTATACTCATTACTTTTTTCATTCTTAAACTAGTCTTTTCCTTGAATCCCAAGAAAAAAAATGTTACCGACCTTTCTGTTTATTTTCCAATCGAGAGAAGCATAACGGCTCCATAGAAGGAAATGCCCTTTCCTAATTCCTGTGCTATTGAGAAACATGGTAATCTCAGCCTCAGAAAGGAACAGGATTTGAGACAAGTAAAATATGACAATATAAAGAGACTGCCATAAGTCAAGAAATGAGATTAAAATGCATGAGCAAATTGAAAAATCTAGATTTTTTTTACACTTAGCCAGATATATTTATATTTTTGTTTATTGTCTTTAAGAAAGCAGGAGGAAAATTACTGATCACTTCAGAAGACTCAAATCTCTTTCCCCATTTGTAGTGATCACTAATAATCTCATGACCTGGTTACTTGAGGTTAATTTAACACAACTTTAGAAATATGACCAATTTAAATAGATTTATTATTTGGCTGGAAGATGACAGTTTCTTTCTCCCCTATCTGTGCTTTTCAGGAGCAACTATTTTCCTGTAATTTCTGTTAGGAAATAGAGGTAAGCAAATAACTACTTCCAAGTGTCTACACTTCGACAAATCAGAAGATACCATTTCCAGATGAAACGGCAGTATGATTTTAGAAATGTCAAGAGCATAAAGAATGCAAGACATGAAAATAAACTACCAAACGGACAACTGAAAAGTATGACTATGATGGCCAGGAAATGGCCAGGCATCAACTAATGAAGGGCATTAACTATTAACAGTGCTAGAAAGAAAGTTTTTGGTAGAGACAGTTCCTAATTCCTCTCTACCAAAAATCAAAGTAGCTCCTAAATTTTAAGGATCTTGTAACTTTGCTTGGTGAAAGGCTCAATATTACAAAAAAAGATCTTGTTCATACTTTTCCTTGGGTTGCCAACCTCTTAACAGTTTCATTGTTGCAGCAGTTTGCTAAGTAACCCTGGAGAGGGCAGATTGTACAGCCATAGGTGTCACAGGCAAACTGATTCTATTGAATTGTTTTGATAGTATAATTAGAATTCAAATAGTATATGTTTAGACATATTTATTTCTCAAACCTTTCAAAATAAACTCATGTTGGGATTCTACCCTGAATATTTGGAACCATATTACTTTGACTTTCTACTGTGAATTATTGCTATTTCAATTTGGTGACAGATGTTCTGTAGAACATGTTGATATTGTAAGTACAGTTTTCTTAAAGTGTGTTGGTTTTTTGAATTGAAAAGATATATCTTTATGTTTAAAAGTGTAAATAGAGGGTCTAGGACAAAGCTCAGCGGCATAAGTGTCTGCCTAGCAAGTGCAAGGTCCTGAATTCAAGTCCCAGTACCAAAAAAAAAAAAAAAATTAAATAGAGAAAAGCAAAAAGTTGAAGAACTCATAAACTTCAGAAATATTTTTATATCCAATATGTAATTTTCTTCCCACAACAACCTACAAGTAAGGCAAAATAAAGATTATTGTCTAATTAGGTGTCATTAAAAAAAGAAAGAAAAACTGAGTTGCCTTTAATTCAGGCTGTGTTCAAGCTACCCCTGAATCTTGTCTAATTCCTCCAGCAGAATGCTTTCTGTAGCATACTGTGGTCCCTAAGGAGTAGAAAAAGAGCAGGTATTCCTTGGGGATTGAAACCCAGCCCAGAAAAGAAAACACACTCATGTGAGCAGCCCAGAGCATAGAATCACCACAGCTATATCTTCACTGACAGATTTCTCAGCAGTTTTGAAAGCTTCTTGGGAAACTGCTTCAGTCAGCGACCATGGAAGTTGACAGCTCTGGCTGAGGGATTCTCAGTCCTAATAACAAAAACAAAGCAAAACAAAAAACCCCCTCTCATTTCGGGAAGGAGATGAAGGGAGAATATTTAAAACCTACACATCTTAAGGGTGTGTGGTTATATTGTGGGCCAAATAATGACTGAGAAACCATTCAGATTAGCATAATTCATTCATTTATCAGATAAAGGTGTACTCTTGTCTGTGTTACAGTTGAGGACTCAGGGTCTTCATTTTTGTGTATGAATACATCGACCTTCCATTTGCCTTCTGTCCAGAGACGCTCTGAGAAAATCTCTTTAATAAATGAATTTGTAAAGTACTTTGTAATTCTTACGTGGTTGATTATCCATGTAAAATGTTTTCCAAATAACAAACAGCTAATAGCAAATGAAAATGTGTAATCTTGCTTGATGTCTGTATGAGTAACAGATTTTAAATAGGCTGTTTCCCTGTCAATTGAATCCCCGTCTTTAAACCCTATTTTTAAATTTAAAATATTTATAACATATGGTGTAGGGAGGATTAGCCCTCTGTGATCGTACACTATATTAGAAGCACTGTTATTTATCTGAGAAAGAAATTTTTGAATGAAAAACATATATATTAAACACTCTCAGTGGCAGATAACATGAAAGAGAATGGCTATATTCAGAACAGTAGGAAATAGAGAAAAGTAGAATAGATAAAGGAAAATATTTCATAAAATGGGCCAAAGGCATGTGGAAAACATTACCAAAAAAAGATGAAGTGGTTGTGTTCAGCAGATTCCTAACAGAATTGTTGGACAGAAAGGGACTCAAGAAGGGTTTCAGAGTTGGAAAGGCATAGAACATGAGGACACATTTGTTAAATGGGACTATAGAATAAAAACACGGAATTTGATAGAATCACATTTCTATATAGAGGGAGATACTGAGTTTTGTACTACTATGTTTTACAATGTCACAAATAAAGTAATTACATGTATTTTTTCAATAAAACGGCTTCACTTTCAGTCTTTTATATGCACAATAGTTTGTTAGCTTTTCTTATTAATTTACCTTGATATACTATTGTCTTACTCCTACTGTCAGCAAAAACATATACATACACATAAGCATACATATAATGCATCCGTGAATACTGTTACTGCATGCAGGTGGACAACTGATGAGATATTCACTCTCTTTATGGACAGTCAATAATGGTAGCATCAGCTAACCATATTCCTTGTGTTCATGTACAATTGTGATAAGCTTTTAAATTTTCCATTGAATGTAATGAAGAAAACTAAGGACAACAAAGTCTTAAGGCATCTGATGACTCCATGTCCTCGAAAAGGCCACACACACACACACACACACACACAGACAACAATTTCTGAAAGCAATTAGTTAATTTTAAGACCAGAATATAACCAAAGATTAGGAGATTTTTAATTATGAAGGAATCAACACATTAAAATTACTATGTTGAGTATTTTCTTAAATTAAGCAATAAGATATCTTGCTAAACAATTTTGATGTTAAGAAATAATTCAAAAGGACTGTAAATAAAATTATTTCTTAAAATATCATTGTCCCTCTTAGAGTACCATACAAAATAGTGGGTGATTTTCTTGGAGATACTGAGTTTTAATAACTAGTAATCTTGATATAAAGTTTTTATTTATCAACTTACAAAAATTAAATGATAATATCTACTTTAAGAAAGGGAATAGAGAAAGAGCAAGATAGTAGGTTTTTTGTGAAGGATATTAAAAGCAGATTTTCTTAAGCCTTTGACATTTAGTACATTTTGATGCAACAATTCTATTTTTAGGATTTACCATAGACATAATTATGGGGCTGCTTATAATAGGAAGGAAAGAGAATGGAAGCAAAGAAGAAATTTTAACAACCAAACATCTCAAATTAGAGGATTAACTATTATATTAAGAAAACAACAATGAAATTTAATGTTTTAGATAAGAGTTAATTCTTTTACTGAGTCCCTCTATTGTAGCAGGCATTTTTTCAACTGCCAAACAGTGAGCTCTCCGATGTGGGAAGACTTTGGACTGCATCTCTCCTAACTGACATGTCTGCAGCCTGCCAATGTCAAATCTCACTCCCCACTGCCCTTCTCTACTCTGCTTAAGTCTTATCCTGACCCAAGTCTTACTGCCAAACTTTACTTTCACTGTCCTGATAGTCTGGAGAACATACCTTCTTCAGTGTTTGCTCTGCTTTCTTCCCGTTGTCCCAATTGTACATATTATCTCTTGGAAATTTTTCTGGACTGGCTTAGTCAAAAACAAACAAACAAACAAACAAACAAAAAACAACACCATTCCAGAGGCGTTAGTTCCCATAGAACACGAGAATACTGACAGTAAGAGTTCTCTTGAAGATTTTGTGAGAAAATTCTCTTTGATGAGACAAAGAAACAAAGTGAATAATTTAACTCATAAAGGCAGGCATTACATAAGAAGAGCTCAGTTCGATGCTGAACTTAGGACTTCATTAAACAATCCAACCAAATCTCCAGAGAAAGATGAAGCTTTCCACATTGCCTCCTGCCTGACTGCAACACTTTCTTGACCTATGACTGACAAGAGAATATAGATATGATCTATCTAATTCTTTCCAACAACCAAGAAGTACTTTAGGAGTAACACTCCTCAATATGGAAAAACATACCAATGTATGTTTAGTTTTTACTTCATTATATCAAAAATAATTTGAAATCAAGAAATTTTACCATTGTACCAGTTTATTACTGTACAAGATTGGGTTGGTTGAGTTGCCAGTATTTGGATATTATTTGAGTCCTAATTTCTCTGATTCAGAAAATAATCTCCAGGTAAAACTCATGCAGTGAATTTTTAGGTGCAGTATGTTCATTCTTACTCTGCCTGTGTTTAATTCAGTGTTAAGAATATGAAACATATATAAACAATATATGTTCAATTATATAAACTATTATAAATTACTCAGTGTAGTAGAAACAGCATTCTCAAATATGAATATATTTTATAATTTTCTAATTCTAATTACCAGGCAATGTCAACTTCACAGAAATTCAGAGTAGTCTTCTAGTTCTGTGAAATAACTTACGGGTACTCTAAATAACACCGACCAAAATACGGTGCCTTCTTCACTAACCTGCCCCCATACCTAAATTTACTAAAATCAGTACCACATAAGAGTGCACAGGAAATATTACAAAGAATCAACAACTGGAATCTCTTCTTATTAAAAGGCTTTTGCACAGTAAAAGAAATACCAACAGAGTGAAAAGATAACATACAGAGTGGGAAAAAAAATTTGCTAGCTGTTTCTCAAAGGACCGATATCTGGAATACATAAAGAACTCAAAAAAATTAGAGCCCCCAAATTTAAAAACCCAATCAAAAAATGAGCATCTGAAATTAATACACATTTCTCAGATGAAGAATTAGAAATGGCAAATAAATATATGAAAAAATGTTGAGCATCACTGGTCATTCAAGAGATGCAAATTAAAATAATGCTGAGATTTCATCTTACTTCAGAAAGATTGAGTATTATCAGCAAATCAACCAATAACAAATGCTGGTGGGACTGTGGGGAAAAAGGAACCCTTCTCCACAGTTGATAGGAGTGTAGACCTGTACAATTACTGTGGAAATTAGTGTTTAGACTCCTCAAAAAAAGCTAAAACTAGAGTTTCCATTCAACCCATCTATTTTCCCTCTTGGTATCTTCTTGAAGGAATTAAACGCATTATTCCACAGTGATATGTGTACACCCATGTTTATAGCAGCACAGTTTGTAATAACTAAATGTTGGAAACAATTCAAATGCCCATCAACTGATGAATGGATAAAGAAGATGTGATGTTGTTGTATAATGGAGTACTTAACTCAGCCTTAAAGAGGGATAAACTCGAGACATTTCTAGGTAAATGAATGCACCTTGAGGCCGCATTCTTAAGTGAAATAGATGGGACACACCTGTAAATACCACATTGTTTCTCTGATGTGAGAAACTGAAAGAGTAAATGGGACCAAACATATAATAGATATTGAGAAATAGGAAGAAAATGTTCAATGGGAAGGGGAATTACGGATGGGGGTGGGGAAAAGGAAAGAAGGGAAAAGAAAAACAACGAGAAAAGAAGAAAAAAGTGGAAACAAAGTTTTCATAAATAAAGAAAGGAAGAGGGGTTGAAAGGAGGGAAGGAAAAGGGGACAAAAGAAGAATTAAGTTACATTATGTGCAAGTACCAATATGCTATGGTGAATGTGATCATTATGTACTTCTAAAAATGTATCGATATTCTTAATTTAAAAAATGAAAACAAAAAAGAGAGCACAAAGAAATAGATAATTACCTGTCTGTAAAAGTTAATCTATCAGTTGATTAGCACTTGAGCATGAACTACTTAAATTTTACTTGATTTAGCAGACAAGATGCCGAAGGAATAGAATAAGACAAAAAAGTATTAACTTAAAAACAGGAGGAGAATAAAGCAAGGTAAAAATTATTCAGCAGAGAGATAGTACAGATATTCGAATAGTGTGCCCTGGCACCAGGGTTTGACTACAGCTCAAAAGGTCCCTAAAATACTTCTGAAAAGTCTGTGTTGTCAGGTTGGTAAAAGCAGAACAGGGTAAGCACCTACTTTACAAATTCATTTAACTGTAATACTGGTTCTAAGGTGGCACGTGTGTAGCATTTTACACTACTTATTCTAACTCAAATTAGTTTGTTTGGCATGCCAATTTTGAGTACAAGATAAAATAAAGCTAGTCTTGGGTGTGTGTACATAACATAATTTGGAGTGAAGAGAAGTGATCTTGTTATTATAAATTTGATTTAAATTAGATAATATCAAGAGTTTATTTTTCACATCATTTCTTTATGCATTTTCCTTTTCTTTTACTTTATTTTAGCAAATTCATCACAATTTTAGTATAAAAAAGCATCTTACTAATCAATATGAAGATTTAGCCATTTATCTTTTGTCTGTGCATGAAAAATGCTGATGTACTTTACCTGGTCCAAAGAAATTGCTGGCACATGGACCCCCGAGTTTACTAGATTTCGACATGTACAAGTCTTCAGAATTTTTGCACAAGTTTCAAGGACTACACAGTCATGCTGCAAAAATATATATGATTGTTTAAAAAGTATTTTTTCATTCTTTTGTATCCACTTCCGGCATCCAATAACTGGAAAGGGAGCCAAATTTTCCCAAAGTGACTGTGCACTGTCAAAATGAGACAGTTTCATTTAAATAATAAATAAGTTTCATGGCTACCTTTTGCTCTAACCCATGCTAAATGTTAGCACCTGATCTGGTTTCCAGCATTATTGAAGCAACATTTAAGTGTACAGTATACGATTGTACTTGATTTATTAAAGCAATGAATTAGTTTTATTGTGGGTGATTAAATGTATTTTACTTTTTAAAGCACAAGAACTAGAAAAGAAAAGCATCGTTACAATCTGAAAATAACTAGAAAGATAAGTTCATTAACTTGCCTACACTTGTGCATCATAAAAACCTTGTTAAAAATTACTCCCTAGCCTGCTGTATTAGCTTCTTTATGAGGTAATTTCTCCATACAGTAATAAGATTTTTCTTTTACTCTCCAGTGCATATTAAACCCACTAATCTTCTTTTATAAACTATAGTTTCAGCCACTTTCTCAATTTACTCACTTTAAAGATGCACTCCTATTAATATTAAAGGTAGAAAATGCAGATATGAACTTTGCAAAACATGCTTCCGGATTTATGGCACAATCTTTTAACAGTGTACTGCAATAGCACAAAAGGGAAAAAGTCGTAAATGTCGAGTATGTCTCATAGCAAACCAAACAATCTTAGTCCCTATAGAATTAATTTCCCACCCCATTCATTATATGAATGAACTGTAGACATATTTTCCACTGTCAGCAAATAAAACAATAAAAAGACTCAGTTCATTGAAAATAGTACAACAAAATCTTATACAGCAACTGCACAGATCTCAAGGATGTGATTAATATGTGTTACAGATGGACTGGGTAAAGGACTAACAGTAGCTATTTCTAGGTAGATTTCAATGGATCAAGGTTTATTTTTGACATCCAAAATTCAGGCTAGTCACAATAGCATGTTAAAAATTAAGTGTTTCAAAGGTTAAATCCCAGACATTTTGATTATGCTCCTTGTTTCAATAATTATTCTAAAATATCCAATATTTTAAAGCTTATTATTTAATGATGGCATAAGTAATTAAGCTAATACTGCACTTCAAACATCCTCAAGTGGGTAATGCATCTTGGAAATGATTAACCCAAATTGTTAGAGAAGTGTATTTTAGAAGACAATGCAGAAATATCTGCCATAACATTTCTACCAATTGAATTTAAAGAAAAAAATAAGAATTTTCTTGATGTCTTGTTGTTGGCCTTATTTCATTTCTTGAAAAACAAAGATTTTTAAATTGTTCTTTGTATAATAAACCTAGGGAAAACATTTGAAATACACGAAAGAGATGGAATTGACTAACATACAAAGTCTCTTGCAAAATAATGAAAACTAGATAAACACTTAAATTAAAAAAACAGAATTTAAAAGTCTATACAAAAAAGAAAGTATAATAAACCAGCAAATCTGTCACAAAATGTTCATGTTCTCCAGTACTTAAAAATGAAAACTTGAAATTTTAAATCAGATTTACAAAGATAAAAATAGTGGAAGTAACTGCAAACTTTAATCTTCTGTAGAATATATGCTTACTAACAGAGAATATTAGAGTGTGAATATATTTTTATCTTTTGTTAAGTGCTACAAGCTATTCAAATAAACAGATACATATGTATTATATATTATATACGTATACATATACATATAAAGTTAGAGTAGTAATGTTGTAGATTACTGCCAAAATTCATGGCATTTATTAGATAATACATAATAAATGTTACTGTCAAAAATGTTATTTAAGATAGCATATTTATGCTATTTTATTAAATTAGCAGGCTAAAATAATAAGTAATTATTTTATTTAGAATTTTAAATGTTAGATATTTGAATTTATACTGTATTTTAGATATTTCAAAAATGTAGGATATTTATTAGAATAGTAATGTACTTATTTGGTATTTGTATTAGTTTCAGAAGTCAGTAAACTGTCATTTATTTACTTAAAGTAAAAGCCTGGAATAAATTCTGAATATATTTTCTCCAGATTTGCTTCTTCTGTGCTAATGGCTTCATTCTTGCTTCCTTCACCAGCCTAATCAATTGTTTATTCTTTCAGTCCCATAAACCTTCCCAATGGTGTGTACTGGTAGAGAGACAGAGGGGGAAGAGAGAGAGATAGAGACAGAGAGAGAGAGAGAGAGAGAGAGAGAGAGAGAGAGAGGAAGGGAAAGAAAGAAAGAGAAAGAGGAAGAGGAAGGGAAAGAAAGAAAGAGAAAGAGACAGAGACAGAAAAATAGAAAAAGAAAGAAGAAAGAAAGAAAGAGGAAAGAGAAAGAAAGGCGGAAGCAGAGAGAGAGAGCATGAGTGGGGTGTAGAATTGTAGGGGAGTTGTATATGTATGTATGAGTGTGTGACTATTGTTCAGTTGCTGTTATCTTTTCTTAAGTCAGGTATTGAATCTTTATTATTTCCATAAATCAACATTCTACTTTAGAATTCCTTTTTCCATTTCTTTCCTATATTCTGAATGGTTACCTTATTCTACAACCTTATTTTCCTTCTGATTTCCTTGTTGAGACATTTAAGTCATTTCAATTACTTCTAGTCATTTCAATCACTTCCTGCTCAGCAAACCTTTCTTCATGCCAATATGGACATTTCAACACAATTTGTTTGGACTCTTCCATTTCACAAGAATTCACTAGTATGGCTAGGTTTCCACTTGGTCCTTTGTGCAAAGCCATTAGGGCAGTCATTTCCTCTGAAATGCTGCTACCAGCATCAAGGGTTTGTGTCTCATAAACCCCTCCATAACAGAAACAGGTGGTGATTTTCATAAAAGTCAGTAAAATAGAAACCATTTTTAAGATAATTCAAAGATTTTAAAAAAAAGGCTCTGAAGAAAACTTAGTAATCATGCATAGTAAAAAGTAGGGAATTTTGACTTGTAACAGTGAGAATACAAACCATAAGCCAGTCAGTGTGAAGTTTTAGATGCTTGATCTACTTGTACCAACTCTTGCATAGTCATTAATGTTTGGTGAATAAGTGACAGAGAGTAAACTAATTTAGACATTTTAATTTTGAAAGAAGGAAGCAACCCCACTTTCATCACTTTTTCAAGAGAAACAACGTTTTATCCCAGTCACTCCTCTTACGTTTAATTGTAATAAAATATAAATTTTAATGGTCTCAGAACTCATGGCATTTGGTAGTCATGAGCTATTTCACCTGCAATCTTTATCCAGGCTTGAAATAAGCCTTTTCTAATTAATGAAGGACAGAGCAGGTTGGCATCATTAATGCAGGCTGTTCCTCCCTTCTGCGTGCATATGTTGCTTCTAATGACAGATGGGAGCATTGACTGGTTGCAGACTGCAAATACTGAGAATTGTAGGGGAATGGAAAGTTCAGATAATAAAAGCCCAACTCGTAGATGGCATGCATGGAAGTTTCTTCTTCCTGTTTGCCCCCAGCCCTGAACAAGGGAAATGTTGGGGGCTTTGATGTAGATTTGTTGATAGCAAGAAGTAGTAATGAACTGTAAGATAAACTTAGCCATATTTGTCTGAGATATTAAAGTTACCCTTTTTAGTTAACTATTTTACTCTGGCATTCTAGAAAGAAACATGATGCCACACAGAAAATTCATAAGAGATCTTTTAAAGTTTACTCTCATCTATTTTTGCCCTCAAAGGTCATTTCATAAAAGAGATCAAAACGCAGTTTCTTCCAGGCCAGCTCAGTGGGTGGTCAGAAGCAGATTAAGGACTAACAGAGCCCTGAAGAAGTACAAATCTTTATGAATTGTTTTACACAGTTATATAATATATTGTCTTGATTACTATGCTGCATAATTACATATATGGAGTAGTTTAATTATAACTGATATAATGAAAAAGCATTTAAAATTATCTTGAAAACAAGCTTACCAAATGGGCTTCCTGTGACTATCTAAACACTTTACTGGTGGTAGCTTGTTTATTCAGTAAATTAAAAATATTCAGGAGCACTAACTTCATTTGGTGGGTTAGCTTTGTCAAGAACAGAATTTATCTTAACAATTGCTAAGGTTCTAGAGTTAGGAAGAACTATAATTTGGGTTTGTTACATTCTTACAGGTCACTACTCAGTAAATATCCAAAGTTTTGGTTTGGAATTATGTATTCCAGGGATTTTGCTTATATCTTCTTTCTTTTTCAAGTCTATTCAGTGCTTTCAATATGGAGGAGGCAATTACTAGGTCCTGTGGCATACAAAGATGAGAGAGACATGATGACTAATATCAAAAGTTTAAAATCCAAAAGGAGGGTCAAACATATGAAAAATACTTGTCATTTGAAAAATGTTAATGAGTTACCTGTAAAATACAATGATAGCTCAGACAGAATGAACAACTCTGTCAACTTCATTAACAAGCAAACACCAGGGTCTCATAAAAGAAGAAGAAAATTACTTTATGGGAAAAAAAACAGGATGCACATAAGCAAATTAGGAAATCTAATGAAGTAGGTATGAATAGACTAAGGGCATGAGAAAAGAGAACAAGGAAGATAAAGTTAAAAAACTGAAGTCAAATGAAAGACAATGATCAATGTTTCTAAGGATTTGTCAAACCGAAGAAGGGACAGAGGCAATCAGTGTTGTGTTAAAGAAAAATAATTGCAAATGTTGGAAAACAATGGGGAAGAAATTAACATGAAACTTAGATAATTATTATAAATGTTTCAGTGTTTCAGAGAAGAGGTGATGAACATGAAGACAAAAGAGCAGTTCTCAAAAAAGTGGTAGGTGAAGAATGAAACAGACCCAACAAATTTCAAATTCTAAAACACTGGCGAGGGTGAGTCAAGAGTAATCTCTAGGTTGACCAGGTAGGTGGAGGTCAGTGCCGATAACCATTATTTGAACCTCAGAAGGAGGGCAATATAAAAGTCAACTGTTAGGTAAAATAATTCATTATGTGAGCAGTAGACAATGGGCTGAATGTGCCTCTTATGATATTTATGTTTGAAAGAGAAAAATCCACGTTTTGGCTCAAGCAAGTGGAAAAGTTGAAGCCCAGTGACAATCACGGCAGTGTAGTAGCCCCCAGAGTTATCAAAGCAAAGCTGTAATCTAAGAATGTCACCTGACCTGGAAAAAGAGATTTCATAAATGCTATTAATGTTAAAGATCTTCGTACGGGGAGATTTCAGGAGTGCTTAAGATAACATAGGAAGGTAGGAGAATGAGTAAGAAAATTTGAAGCAAAGATTCCACTTGCTGTGCTCACATCGAAAATGGAAGAAGGAGGTTACAAGTCAAGAAAGGTAGACCACCTGTAGGAACTGGGAGTGTGCCTCGGCTGATAGTCTGCAAGGAAGCTGATGGCTCAGCTCCATCTACATAAGGAACTAAATTTTTCCAGCAACTGGAATGAACAGGTATCAGGATCTTTTCTGGATTCTTTAGGGAGGAACACAGTTTGCCAACATCTTGATTTTATTCAGGTAGAATATGTTACAGATTTTTGACCTGCAGAACATTAAAAATAATAAATTCTGTTGTTATTATAATGTGCTAAATCAGTGGTAATTTGTTATAGCAGCAATGGAACACTAATACACCAACATAGTATATAGACTGAACAATCAGATGTAGAGAGAAGTGAGGTGTGTATGGCAGGAGTTCAGATGTAATTTTTAACTATGATGTCCAAAAGGAAAGCAAATCAATAAAGATGGAAGAAGAAAAAAAAGAAAGAAAGAAAAAGAAAAAACAGAGGAAAGAATCATGAGAGGAAGGAATAAGGGGAAGGCAATAAAATTTTAAAACACAAAACCAAATTGCAATCATTTTCTTCTCCTTTGTTAGTGTGAAAATATAAAATTTTTCACGTACCTAACAGGGAAGAACCTACATGCATCTTCATAAGACACTTTCTTAATTTAATTAAAAAACTCTGTTAATATGAAATTTCAGAATAATATAGCACAGATTTTAAGTATTTACATAAATATAAACATCTGCCTCATTACCAATAGGCAGAGTTATTTAATAAAGAGACATAAAATAAAATAAAAAATTTAATGTACTTGCCAGGAACTTTTTATTTGCCAGTAACAGAAACCAATTAGAAGGAAGCACCTAAAAGAGAATGTAGTATAAGGATTTGAGGACAGTTCAGAAAATGAAGGGACAAGAATGTAACTCTGTCTCAAGACCAATCGAACACAAAGTCAAAGTCAGCACATTCACTAAGTACTTCCTAAATGTGCTTCTGTCCAGTATCTGTTCCATAATGCTTTGTCACCATCGACTGTCACACTTTGTTCTTGTTCCTTAAGATATCATGAAGTCATTAAAAAATCCAGGCTTTAATTTTATGAGAAGTCCCTTGAAAGAGATTGACTTGCCTCTTTCCCCTGACTCTAAACTAAGGACAAGACATATTTAGCTCAGCTTGTGTGAAGATCCAATCACTTATGGGTAAGAATCACATTAAGTCAGGTTAAACAGATCCAGGAGGCTATGGGGAAGAGGAAGTTCCCAGATAAAAGATATTGGTCAGTTAATTCCATAATTTTCCTGTATAGAAGCTAAAATGTAGTAAGTAGAAAATAAAGACATAGAATAGTAACATAAAGCTAGTGTGAAAAGGGCTACACAAAAATGTGCATCACAATTACCCATGTAATTGTTAAAGGGGGCAGCATGTTCGTTTCTGACTTTCTTAACAGTCAAAGATAGAGACATAATCATCTACAAAATTGAACACATCTGTGAGATAAAACTGTCGAAGAGCTAACTAAAGAAAATTCTTCCAGACTTTTCAGTCTAAGAGAAGTTTGTCCAGGCCTATCTGGTCTTCTAAAATGAGTTTTCTATGTGATATAACAGACAATATCCTAAACAATAATACAATTCAAATGGGAACTTTCACATATGACTCCTCACTGCAGCCAATGTCATAGAGTTCAGTAATATCGACCACTTGTTAATTGACTGATAGTAAGCATTATCTATGAATTTTATCTATAATTTCTGATTTTTACATGAAAACTGTCATTTAGGATGGAGCCCAACTAAATTCTTGTTAATGTTTATGAAAAATACTGAAAACATCAGTGTCATACTGAAATAAAATCTCATTAAATGAATTAGGTTTCTATTAAAGCTAGTGGTGTACTCCTAGTCAAAATTTAAAAGTCAGTTCTAGGTAATGGTGAGCAAGAGGGTTGGAGGGCACTTTAATTTGTACAATTCATTAATTTTTGTAGTGAATATTCCTACCTTAGCCAGTTTCAAGCTGACACTGCTGTGACAACAGAGAATTTCGAAGACGTTTACCAATGCACACCATTTTATAGTGTTTCTACCTACAAATGTAGCAGACATAAGTAGCCTCAAGAACATAGGCAATCGTAGAATATTGAGTAGGAAGTGATGAATTTTTTATATTTGTTACAGTATTAGTCAAGGTTCTCCAGAGAAGCAGAAGCATTAAACTGGAAATATTTAAATCATGATTTGTTACACAAATTGGCTCGTGCAACTATGACAGCCATGATATGCTGCGTACCAGTAGCAAAACAAGACAAGGAGAGCTGAAGGAACAATTTAGTCCAAGTCTGAGTGTCTCAAGATTGACAGTTGGTTACTTTGTCTTTTAAAATTTTATTTGTTGGAAAATTTATCCCCAGTGCATCAGAGTTGGAAGAGGGGCCTAAACAGATCTGTTGAAGTCATGGGGGCTCTACCTCATGAACAGATCAGTGCTTTTATTTTTAAAAGGACTAGAAATTGTGAGTTCTTTTCCTTATTCTCTTTGCCTTTCTCCATTTCACTAGAAGAGGAGCAAGAAGACCCTCACCAGATGCCAGTACTTGATCTTAGATTTTCCAGGTTCCAGAACTGTGAGAAAATAAATTTTTTTCTTTATAAATTATTCAGTGTCAGGAATTCTGTTTTAGCAAGACAAGCAGGCTAGGACAGAGGGTACTATAAAGTGCAGGCACCAAAAGCTCAAGAGCCAGGAATTCAACAGCCCAAAAAGGGAAGAAAATTGATGCTCCAGATCAAGAGGAAAGAAAAAGAGGTCATCTTTCTATGTTATCTTTTTCTATGTGAGTTCTTAACAAATTGTATGTTCACCACCCATTTTCAAATACTAATCTTTTCCTGGAAATCCTCACAGACATGCTCCGGAATAAAGTTTTGCCAGGTCCATGAATATCCCTCAACCTAAATAAGTTGGCACTTAAAGTTCACCCAATTTATTTATAGTTTTGTATTACTTATTATGTAACAGTGAATTACTTATATTGACCAACTGGCCCTCCAAGTTTCTGAAAATGTAGCAATTACTACTTGTAAGCTAGTACTAACTGATTCTCTAATTATCACACTATTAATATCCTGACATCAATCATTCATTGATTCATAAAAGTGTCATGTTTATTAAGAAATGTAATATGAACCACAATTGGTTATGACATAATAGCAATCAAAAATTTTTGAAAGCTATTTTGCTCCAAAACAGGAACAAACATCTGCTCTATTATAGTTGGTCCCTCCTCAGCACTGCCTTTTTTGGTATATTGTTGACACTTCTGAGCTGCATAGAAGTTTGTTTTGATGTTTTATATACCGAAAGAATTTGGTCAGCTCCAAGTTCAATTACTATTGTTATATTGATTCTCTAATTCATTATTTATCAGTAATAAAACTAGTACTTAAAATTATGCAAAAGTATAACCTCTTAGGTTACAAAATCTTAATTTCCAAACTCTTTTTTCTCCTCTAAGGAATATTTGTAGTAGAAGTTTTAGAAAATACTGGACTTTTTAAGAATGTCCCTAATTTCAAACAGCTTGACATACTGTATTTAAAATTTTTAATTTGTTTTTTTAATTTATTTATTTAAGAGCAAAAGGACACAGAAAAAAAAACAAAAAGCAAGAGACAAGCAACAACACAAATCCAAAGCACTAACAGTATAAGTTTTCAAAACAAGATGGTAGGAACTTAATAACGGCTGTGATATTGCATATAGGTACCTTCAAAATGGTTGCTTAGATTACCAGACATAGGCATGCAAAGTTGATCTAATCATATGACCATTAACTGTTCTTTTCTAAGAATAAGTAGAATTAGTAGTGTAGTCATCTTAGCTATCTTATGTGTATATATATATACAAATTTATGTCTTTTTCCTTATTCCTTCTTTCTTCCTTTCCCATTTTCCAGTTACATTTCCTCTTTGAGCAATTTCTTACCCTCACACAATATATATTGTAGATTTTGGATCATATTTGCTCTTTCAGCTTCTTACACTATGGAGACAATAAGGCATTTACACTTGTGAGTTTGATTTATTTCACTTAAGAGTATGGTCACAATTTGTGTCCATTTACTTACAAAAGCCACAATACAATATTTCTTTATAGCAGAGTAGTACTCCATTGCATAAAAATACCACATCCTTGTTATCCATTCCTCAGCTGATAGGCAGTGGGGTTGTTTTCAAGATTTGGCTATTACAAATTGTGCTGTTATAAACATTGGTGCACATATAATATCAGTGCAGTATGATGTTTTCAATTCTTCTGGGAAAATGTCCAGAAGCGAGATAGCTGGGACAAATGGTACCTCTAATCCTACCTTTTTGAAGAACCTCCACACTGATTTCCACAGTGGTCATACTAGCCTACACTCCCACCAAGAGCAGAGAAGAGTTCCTTTTTCCCCACTGCCCTTCCAGCATTTTTTATTGGTGGATTTCTTGACCCTGGCCATTCTTTCTGGAGCGAGATGGAATCTCAGTGTTGTTTTAATTTGCATTTCTGCATTGACTAAACATCCAGCAAATTTTTTCAAATATTTATTTGCCATTTATATTTCTTCATCCGAGAAGTGTGTATTCATCTCAGATGCCCATTTTTGGATTGGGTCTTTGAATTTGGGAGGCCCGATTTTTTAAAATTCTTTATCTGTTCTAGATAGAAGTCCTTTGTCTGAGGGACAGTTGGCTAACATATTTTTCCAATTCATGTATTTTCTTTTCACTCTGTTGGAGATTTTTTCCGATGTGCAAAAACATTTTATAAGACAAGATCCCAGTTGTTGATAGTGGGATTTATTTTCCCTGCAGTTTGATTTTTGTTCATGGACTCTCTGACTACCCCTATGTCATCAAGATTTCTACCTGCTTTGTCTTCCAGCAGATTTAGTGTTTCTGTTTTAATATTTAGATCTTTCAACCATTTTTACTTTAGTTTAGTGCATGGTGATAGGCATGGGTCTAGTTTTAGAAAGCCAGTTTTTCCAGCACCATTTGTTAAACAGGCTTTCTTCCAGTGAACGTGTTTGGACCCTTTGTCAAAGATGAGGTGGCTGAGTATGTTTTTAGTTATGGCTGTATCTTTTAATCTGTTTCACTGATCTTCTAGTCTGTTTCTATTCTAGTACCATGCTGATTTTATCACATTAGCTTTGTTGTATAATTTCAAGTCAGGGATTGTGATGCCTCCTGCCTTGCTTTTCTTGCCCAGAATTGCCTTTGCTATTCTAGGTCTCTTCTGGTTTCAGTTGAATTTTATGAAAAATTTCTCTAGATCTGTAAGGTATGCAAATGGTATTTTGATTAAAATTGCATTAAATCAATACAATAATTTTGGGATAATGGCCATTTTCACAATGTTTCTTCTTCCTATCGATGAACAAGGAATGTATTTCCATTTTCTGAGATCCTCTTCAATTTCTTTTTTCGGAGTACTATAACTTTCAATGTATAGACATTTTATTTCCTTTGTTAGATTGATTCCTAAGTATTTCATTTTTTTGGTTGCTAAAGTGAAAGGTGTGGTTTCCCTTATTTCTCTCTCAGTGAATTTGTTGTTTGTGTACAGGAATGCTATTGATTTTTGAGTTTTGACTTTGTATCCAGCTACATTGCTGAATTTGGTTATTACATCTAAAAGTCTTTCAATGGAGTTTTGGGGGTTTTCTATGCAGAGTATCATGTCATCTGAAAATAATGATAATTTAACTTCTTCCTTTCCTATTCTTATTCCTTTTATTTCTCTCTCTTGTCTAATTGCTCTGCCTAATGTTTCCAGAACTATATTGAATAGGAGTGGTATAATGGAGGTCTTTCTCTTCTTTCTGATTTTAGGTTAAAAGTTTTCAGTTTTTGTCCATTTCGTAAGATGGTGGCTTTTGTTTTATCATACATGGCTTTTATCAGATTGAGGTAAAGACCATCTATTCCCATTTTCTGTATGGCATTTACTGTGAATGAGTGTTGGACTTTATCAAAAGCTTTTTTGCATCTATTGAGATGATCATGTGATTGTTTTCTTTGGTTCTTTTGATATGGTGTATTACATTTATTAATTTCCATATGTTAAACCAGCCCTGCATTCCTGGGATGAATTCCACTTGATCACGGTGTATAATCTTGATGATTTGTTGCATTCTATTTGCCAGTATTTTATTGAGGATTTTTGCAGCTATGTTCATTAGGGGGATTGGCCTGTAATTCTCCTTATTGGTTGGGTTTTTCTCTGGTTTTCATATTAGGGTAGTACTTGCTTCCAGGAATGAATTAAGGAGAATTGCTTCCCTTTCAATTTCAGTGAAGAGTTTGAGGAGTGTTGGCATCAAGTCTTCCCTGAATTTTTTGTAGAATTCAGCTTTGAATTCATCAGGACTTGGACTTTTCTTTGTTGGTAAGTTCTAATTACATTTTCAATTTCATTAACTGAAATTGGATTGTTTAGCAGGTTTACATCTTCTTGATCGGCTTTGGAAATTTATATGCTCCTAGGAATTGTTCTATTTCTTCTGTGTTATCAAACCTATGAGAATAAAGGATTTTGAAGCAGGTATTGATAATCTTCTGCTTTTCCACAGGGTCTGTAGTGATTTCACTGTTTTCATTTCAGATTGCACGGATTTGACTTTTTCTTTCCTCTTTTTGATAAGATTGGCTAGGGGTTTATTAATTTTATTTATTCTTTTAAAGAACCAACTCTTTGGTTCATTAATTCTTTGTATTGTTTTCTTAGTTTCAACTGCACTGATTTCTGCTCTGATCTTTACAGTTTCCTCCCTTCTTTGGGCATAGGACTTGACTCGCTGTTCTTTTTCTTGAAGTTTGAGGCACAGCGTTAGGTTGTTTATTTGTGTTTGCTCCATTTTCCTGATGTGGGAGTTCACTGCTATGAATTTCCCTCTGAGGACTGCTTTCTTTGTGTCCCACAGGTTCTGGTAAGTTGTATTTGCATTTTCGGTCAATTGTAGATATTGTTTCATCTCTTCTGTGACCCATTGGTTGTTTAGGAGAGTGTTATTTAATTTCTATGTGTTTATTGGGTTCTTCTGGGATTTTTTTGTGATTAATTTCCAATTTAATTGTGCTATAATCAGATAATATGCATGAGATTATTTCAATTCCTTTGTATTTACTTAAGCATTTTCTGTGGGCTAGTTTATGGTCTATTTTTAGAGAATGACCCATGTGCAGCTGAGAAGAATGTGTATCCTGGTGTTGTTGGGTGGAGCACTCAGTACACATCTAATAGGTTCATTTGTTCACAAGTTTCATAGGTTCTCTTATTTATTCGCTGACATTTTATTTGATTGATCTGTCTCTTTGTGACAATGGGGTTTTAATGTTCCCCATTAAAACTGTATTTTTGCTTATCTGATTTTTTTATGTCTATTAATATTTGTCTTACATAGTTGGGTGCTCCCATATTTGGTGCATGTGTATTTATGATTGTAATGTCTTCCTCTTGGAGTTTTCCACTCACTAGTATGTAGTGACCTTCTTTATCTCTTTTGATCATTATTGGTTTGAAGTTCACATTGTCTGCAAACAGAATAACTACCCCCACTTTTTCTGGGTTCCTGTTGCATCGTGTATTGCTTCCCATCTTTTGACTTTTAGTCTACGAATTTCTTTTTTGAGTTAAATGTATTTCTTGTACACAGCATATTGTTGGATTTTCTTTTTTATTTTAAAGAGAATAAAACAAACCAAAACAGAACAGAATAGAATAGAACAGAACAGAACAGAACAGAACAGAACAGAACAGAACAGAACAGAACAGAAGTTAAACACAACAAAGCGTATCAGAACGGAGCACTGCAAGAAATACAGGTCTTTGAAACAACAACATGAAGTCAACAATGACTACCCTGATGTCTCTTGTTTTCTTTGAAATGGTTGTTCATACATTCACACACAATATACTCAAACAAAACAATATAAACCCAGATATAGCAAAGGAGTGAAAGCATTACAGGTCTTCAAATCAGACAATAAGAAATCCACAATGGTTACCTTAATGTCCTTTGTTTTCTTCAAAAAAGCTGTTCATATCTTCTGGCATATTGCAATGTAATAGTAGAAAACAGACTTAAACTATGGATTTTGTTTCTTAATCCACTCTGTCAGTCTGTTTCTTTTTATTGATGAGTTGAGACCATTTGCATTGTACTGACTTATCCCTGTCATGTTATTCTTCTGTTGTTGGTTTTCTACTTTTTCTGTTTAATTGTTTGCCCTGCTTAGTGGTTTCTTTCTGCTGTTGTTCTTGGAATTATAGTTATCTTTGTCTCTTTCTAGAGTATCTTTCACTGGCCCGGCGTGGTGGCTCACACCTGTAATTCCAGCACTCAGGAGGTTGAGACAGGCGGATCGTTGTAAGTTCGAGACCAGCCTGGGCTACAAAGTGAGCTCAAGGCCACCCTGAATGGTATAGTGAGACCCTGTCTCAAAAACAGGGCTGGGGATCTAGCTCAGTGGTCTAAGCACCTGCCTGGCAAGTGCAAGGTCGTGAGTTGAATCGCCGGTGCAGCAAATAAATAAATAAATAAATAAATAAATAAATAAATAGAGTATCTTTCACTACTTTTTGTAGTGTTGGCTTGGTGATCATGAATTTCTTCAGTTGTTTTTTGTCTTGGAAGTACTTTCTTAACCATCAATTTTCAAAAATAATTTTACAGGGTACATCAATCTGGGTTTGAAGTTGTTTTCTTTTCAGACTTGAAATACTTCACTCCAAGCTCTTCTTGACTTAAAGGATTGTAGTCAGAAGTCTGCCATGGTTTTGATTGGTTTTCTTCATATTTGTTTCTTTTCTCTAACAGCTTTTAATATTCTGTTCATGTGCTGAATTTCTGGAATCTTGATTATTATATGTCTGGGTGAAGATTTATTTTGGTAATGGCTAATGGGGTTAGATATACAACCTTATACACTTATACACTTATCTGTGTATCAGATTGTTTTCCCATGTTAGGAAATTTTTCTGTGATTATTTCTGTAAATAGTCTTCATATGTCATTTGTGTTGACCCCTACTTTTTCACTGACACCTCTCAGTCTTATATTGTTTCTCTTTGCATCACCTTACAGCTGTTGAATTGTTATTTCCTAGTTCCTCGTTATTTTTAAGAGATCATTCCTTTCGTGATCATAAGCTTCCATCCTGTCTTCAAGGTCTGAGAGTCTATCTTCAGTTTCTCTCAAGTGATTTTCCAGCTTTCAATGGAATTTTTAATTTCCTGAATATTCCTTTGAATCTGTTTCATGTATTCTAATTCTGTCTTGTATTGTTCATTCAAGGTTTCCAACATTTTCTTATGTTCCTCTATTTTTCTTAATCTAGATCTTCTTTAGATACACTCAACATCTCTTTCATAATTTTTGTCATTTCTTTTTTTATCTGGGTGATTATTTCTGATCTAATTTCCTCTATAGCTTCATGGAGTTTTTTTTTTTTTACTTCAATTGCTGTCATTTCAGAAAGTTCAGTTGTGTGATTTCCAGTGTCTTCCATTTCAGTATCTTCTGGATTTGTTCTCAGTGGGCTGGAAGGCTGAGATTGCATCTTGATATCTACATGGTTAGCTGGGGTCAACACCCAAACTATAGCACTGGAGCCTTGCACTGTGATGGGTAGAGCTCAAAATCTTCAAGACCCATCAGCTAGGCTGGTCACTCCCTGATGGGTGGCTCTGTGGCTCTGGGCTGAGCAGTGCTCTGTACCTCTATGACCTGTGAGGCTGGCTGGGCAATCCCCTGGTTGATTGCACTGGGATGCTGGGCTGGGCAGAGCTTGGATCCTCCCTGCAGCTAGCTGGTATGCACCCCTGGAGTGTGGCAGGGGGGCCTTGTGCCTGGTTGGGAGGAGTTCAGAGCCTCTGG
>RJWT010000307.1:0-74128 GCA_004365215.1 Cuniculus paca | reverse complement strand
AAGTGCTGCAGAACTTGGATTTGGCCCACAATCAAATAAGTAGCCTCCAAGGCTTAGAGGGTCACAACCTCTTGGAAGAAATCAACTTAGAAGATAATAAGGTAAAGTACTTTACAGCTCTTGGTCTCAGGGTGTACGTAAGTGGGTATATTGGAGAGTCAGCACAGACACCCCACTACTGGTTTTGCAAGGGTTAGTAACTAAAATACCAGTTTAGCAAAGGTATCCTAGCACACTTCCTAGAGCAGTTATTATAGAACTATTTTTAAAAATAAATAATTGCAGTTCATAATTTTTGAAAATTTGATGATTCCTAATTACATTGTTTTAAAGGTTTAAACTTCAACCATTTGTGCATATTTTTTTGAAGCAAATGTGTTTATGCAAAGTTCTGTGAAGAGGGCATTAGGAGTATCTGAATTATCTGATAAAGGAGAGTGGCGATAAGAAAATATCCTTAGGTTGGTGTTGTTCTTTGCTTACATTCAAAGAGAAGGGGGCGTGTGATTTTTTGGGGGGGAAGAGTTTGAAGGTGTCAGCCAAAGAATATAAAAATTTCACTTAGATAGAGGCGTTAACAATGTACTTTTAAAAAATGCTAAGAGTAGATTTTAAATGTTCCCACTACAGAATGTTAACTTTGTATTATAACTGTGTTATAATTGTGAAATGTATGTTAATTGGCTAGATTTAGACACTCCACAGTTTATATATATTTCAATATATCATTTGTAAATGAAAAATATAATTTCATCTGTAATTAAAAATTTTTAACTGCAAATACCCCAAGAAAGATTTAACCATTAAAAAATAAAGGGGCATAAGAAGTAAATTTTGTATTTTATTGGTAATAATAATTTGTGCATGATGGGTTACGAATTGGATTTTTTCAAATTTTGATATCTGAATTAATGTGTACTGTACTTCAAAAATTATATAAAGTGAGTTTCACTCTTAATTATAGTCTATTTTTCATAAAGCATTTGTGCTCCTAATCATGATATATTAAGTTGGTACCTATAGTTGACGTCATATTCAGTAAGGCCTACCAATTGATTTTATTTGTATTGAGTACAAATTCATCACATTTTGAGGGGGAAGGTTTCATGAGGAAGTTCTTTCTGTTTGAACGTGAAAAGTTGTGCAGACCGTGAAAGGGTGCTCTCTGGCATAAGATGTGACTCTGGAAACAGCTAGTCCTGCTGCTGTGCTGCTTGTCAGTCTTGTCTGATGACCTTTTCTCCAAATACCTTGCATCATCTGTTAGGTTGCTAAAAATCAAGAAAACTTAATCATTAATGTCTGGGAATAAGTAAACTTTTAATCATAATCAAAACTGTTCATCCGCATCCCACGTGATTTATGATTTGAATAGTTTTGGTGATGTTTAAAATAATTATAGTGGATGGCCTTTTTTCATGATGCCATGTCTTGAGAAGTCAGCACAATCTCTCATTCATATAGTTTTAGTGTCCTCTTTGTGCAAATACCATTGATGAGTGGTTTTTAATAACATTTCTGCTTAGTGGATTTCACATATATGCAGGGTGTTGAAAAGGTAGAATACACTCATTAAATCCCAAATCAATGCAGCTCAGGATTTAGGAAAAGAAACAGCAATAATGATACTAATAACAATTACAGTCATAAAATAATCCAGAGATACCTGCTGAGTACTTATGCACCAAGCACTATCCTAAGCATTTTACACATCTCATTTAATCCTTGTTAAGGTCCTATTATTATTTTACAGATGTAGAAACTGGGACACAGAGAAGCTAAGTAACTTGCCTAAAGCTATTTATCAAGCAAATAGCAGAGCCAGGGTACCAATATAGCATGATTTGCCCCTAGAGTCAGTGTGTTCTACTTCTGCAGGTTAATACAGTAAATGAAAGACGAGTGCCTCCCTTCAGCAATGAGTGTGGTGTAAGGCTTGTTAAAAGTGCTTTTTCAAGCCAGGCATGGTGGCACATGCCTATAATCCCAGCACTCGGGAGGCTGAGACAGGAGGATCCTTTTGAGTTTGAGACCAGCGTGGGCTACAAAGTGAGCTCAAGGTCAGTCTGAACAGCATAGTGAGAACCTGTCTCAAAAAGGCAAGGACTGGGGATTTAGCTCAGTGGCATAAGCACCTGCCTGGCAAGCACAAGGTCGTGAGTTCAATCCCCAGTGCCACAAAACCAAAAAAATTAAATTAAATTAAGTTAAAAGTGCTTTTTCAGATGGTTGTGGTGGTACTGACCAGGAGGCTGAGGCAGGAGGATCACTGTGAGTTGGAGGCCAGCTGGGGGTACACAATGAGTTCACATCCAGCCTAACAAGACTCTGTCTCAAAAAGACAAAAAAAGTGCTTTTCATAGAAATATAATATGAGCCATGTATGTGAGCCACAGATGTGTTTAAAATTCTTTAGTAGTCACACAAAAAAGAAAAACTTTAGCTTCAGTAATATATTTTACTTAACTAAGCATACCCCAAATATTATCATTTTAGCATGTAATTTACATACAAATTATTGATGAGATATTTTACCTTCTGTAGTCTTACAATGAGTTTTTGACATTGGGTATGCACTTTACACTTAGAGTACATTTCACTCGATCCTAGCTATACCTTACGTGTGCTAGGCAGCCACATGTGGCCAGTAACTACCATCCTGGAGGCTGCCAGTCTAGAAACTCCTTATGAATAGTGTATTTTTCTCTTCCATCTCAAGAGACTTTTCATCCTTAAATGAAGAAAGGAGTTTATATTGTTCAAATGCTAAAGAGAATATTCTAAAAAGTGGCCACATACCCCAGAGGATCTCCTTTGGCAACAGTTGGGTCCATGAAGATAAACTAATTCCCTGGCTTCCCACTAGGCAGGCTAGGGAGCAACCAACAGTACTTTGAGATATTCTTTGAGCCATCAGAATTGTTCCTCAGAGATTTTCCAGAATGACTGAGAATTCTATACATTAGAGATGGAAAATTTGTCATATAAAAGCAACATGGCATAGCTTTTGCTTCTTGTATGATTAATTTGGTGTTAGCAGTATTACTGTATTGGTAGCACTTTCATATTGCTTATTTGTTTTAACCATTGAAGCAAGCTCTGGTCATGTGGTCATCTGCATGTCTGTCCTTTGCAAGTATTTATTGTTAACTGGCAACTCAGAGGCCTTTGTTACTCTCCGCGTTGCAATTCCTGTTAGATTTATTAATTTTTTTATTTTAAAGAGAATAAAACAAAACAGAACAGAACAAAGCAAATCAGAGCAGAACAATGCAAGCAGTATAGGACTTCAAAACAGGACAACAGTGGATACCATAATGTCTCTTGTTTTCTTTGAAATAGTTGTCCATACCTTCATACACAATAAATTCAAACAAAACAAAATTGTATAAAACCAATCAAAACAAAAGAATAAAGGCATTACAGGACTTCAAAACAAGATAAAAGGAAATCAACAATGGCAAGATAATAGGGAACCAACAATGGTTACCATAATATGTCCCATTATCTTTAAAATAGATGTCCCTACCATCAGACACAGTAAAATCTAACAAAACAAGACAGAACAAAACCAAGTCTAACAAAATTGCAAAAATGATACAAGAGTTCAAGACAAGATAATAAGAAATTAACAGTGGTTACCACCTTCCCCTAGTAGGTGTTTCCTCCCCTATCACTTTCATAATATCTACTGTGCTTTTTGGATCCTACTAACTCCTTCTGTTTTTTATGCTAGAGTTCACACTTATGAGTTCAAACCTTTTCACCCATGAACATGATCTCCATTTGCATCCATTTACTTATAAGAGCCTCAAGATTATCCTACTTTATAGCTGGATAGCTTTCCATGGTATGAAAATACCATGTCTTTCTTACCCATTCTGCAGTTGATGGGCAAGTTACCCTTTCTTGGTTCTGGTCTCCTGTTGCAGGGAACAATTGTTTTCTCTCCTTTGATTTTCAGTCTATGAATTTCCTTTTGAGTTAAATGTGTTTCTTGTATACAGCATACTGATGGATCTTGTTTCTTGATCCACTCTCCCTGTGTTTCTTTTTATTGGTGAATTGAGGCTATCCACATTAATGGTTACAACCAGCATACATTGGTTTGTCTCTGCCATGCTGTCCTTCTGCTGTTGGCCCTTGACTTTCCCCCTTCACTCAATTGCCTGTCTTGCTTGGCAGTCCTCCTCTGCTGCTGTTCCTGGAACCATGGTCATCTTTATCTCTCTCTAGAATATCCTTCAGCACGCTCTGTAGGGTTGGTTTGGTGGCTGTGACCTCCTTTGGTTGTTCTTTATTGTGGAAGTATCTTATTTTTCCATCAATTTTGAAAGATAGTTTTGCAGGGTACAGGAATCTGGGTTGGAAGTTGTTTTCTTTCAGGATTTGAAATACTTCACTCCAAACTCTTCTTGACTTGATGGTTTGTGTTGAGAAGTCTGCCCTGATTCTGATGGGTTTTCCTTTATAGGTGTTCTGTTTCTTTTCTCTAACAGACTTTAAAATTCTGTTCTTGTGCTGAATTTCTGGGCTCTTGATTATTATATGTCAGGGTATAGATTTACTTCGGTTATGGCTAGTTGGAATTCTATTTGTATGCCAGATCCTTTTCCCGTGTTTGGAAAATTTTCTGCTATTCTATAAATAGCCCTTTTATTTCATTTGTGTTGATCCCTGCTTCTTCACTGATACTTATTATTCTTAAATTATTTTTCTTTGCATCATCTTGCATTCATTGAATTGTTATTTCCTGGTTCCTCGTTATTTTTAAGAGATCTTTTCCTTTCACAATTGCTATCTGCGATCCTGTCTTCAAGGTCTAAAAATCTATCTTCAGTCTCTTTCAAGTGGTTTTGCCAACTTTCAATCAACTTTTTAATTTCCTGAATATCTCTTTGAATCTGTTCCATGCATTGTAATTCCTTTCTATATTGTTCATTCAAGGTTTCCATCATTTTCCTATGCTCCTTGTTTTTATCTGTCTTCTTGTGATATGCCCAGCAATTCTTTCATTATGTTTGTGGTTTCTTCTTTTACCTGAGATATTATTTCTGATTTGATTACTTTTACAGTCTCATGAAGTTGTTTCTTTACTTCAGTTGCTGTCCTCTCAGAGATTTCAGGTATGTGACTTCCATTTGATTCCATGACTGTATCTCTCAGACTTGTTCTGTGTGAGCTGGAGGTCTGAGATTGCCTTTTGCTCCTTTGTCGTAACATTCTCCTGGGTTCTCCCAATAAGCTGGCTGTGGGATCCCAGGCACTTCCCACAGTGGGAAGCCCCTCCAGAGTGTAGGAGAATGGAATAGGCACCTGAGTTTCTCTGACCCCAGGTTTACAGGGGAGTAGCATGGCATGGGGTGGACTTCTCAGACCTGTGCAGCTACACTGGGGCTTCCCTGATAGCCAGGGGTGCATGGTGGTGGGGATGCTTCTCTCAGCCTACATGTCTACACCAGGGCTCCCCCAATGCGGCAGGCATACAGGGGTGTGTTTGTCTGATTCTCCCTGTGGGTGCTGGCTGCCTGAAGGAAGCAGGGGTCTCCAGTGGTGGCCTGTAGGTGAACAGGGCTTACCTGGCTGTGTGTCCCTGCTTGCGCTAGCTGCCTGCAGGAAGCCTTCCAATGGTGGCAACCAGCAGGTGGAGGCAGATCCAGCTGGTTTTCTCTCAATTCCTGTTAGATTTTAAGTCATGGCTAGCATTTAAGACAAATCAAGTGGTTAACTCTGTCATAATCTCTGTCCTTTCTTCTGGCCACTGGACATTGGTCTCAGAGTGACTTAGAGAACGCTGGGTCACTTCATTGAGTCTTATTGTCATCATCTCATAGTATTTGTTCTCCTTGTTTTTCTTTCTTTAAGTTTCTGTACAGATTCACAAAGTAATATTCATAAAGCAAGGGAAGCGAGGAAAGGAACACTTTAGTCCTAAGTAAGTAGTGCATTTATTTACCCTCCTAGTCCTTGTGGAGTGCCTTGGCCATTCTCCTTGAACACCATGATTGTACTCTATATTTTAGCAATGATTCATATGGGTAGGAATTCTTTGTAGAGTTGTTCTTGCTTCTTGTTGTTCAGAGATACATGACATTTAATTTTTCAGGCAAGCAATGCAGGGACATTACCATGTTGGGTTGGTGGGAGAGGGCACACTGAACCACTGAACACAATCTGACTCCTAAGCCAACTTGATAGCTCTTTTAATTTATATTTGTTAGGCCTGAAAAGATAGGGGTTGAAGTGTAGGGGACCCTGAGGCCTCAAGAGACTGACAGCATGGATACAGAGACAGTCAGTACTGGGTATAGGAAATGCTGGAATGATCAGAACTCCTGCTAAAATTAGTCTTCTTTTTATCTGGCCCAAGTGTCTGGTCATGGGATTCATGACCATTTGGCCTGGTGGTACCTGCTACCCTGTCATAAGATTCAGACAGGAAGGAGGCTCCTTTGGAGGCCTATAGCTTCTTTACATGCAAGAAGATGGCCAATGCCAGTCAGCCTGAGGTGGTATAGTTACATAGATAGCAGAAGCTTTTCCACCAACTTATTTCTGCAGATAGTCTTAGCTTTCTGCTGGATGCACATTTGGAACCCAGGTCCTAGAGTTGCCTTTTCTTTTCTAAGTACTTTTGGAGCTTCCAGGCCAAGGATTTCCTGATTTTACTCTTTGTCTGTAACTTCCAATTGAACTCCTGTTTCATGGTGATGAACTTGTCTTACTTGGTGACCTGGATCTATGGAAGTGGAGTCACCCTGCTAAAGCAAGTCAGAGACGTGCCTGACTGGGTTAGGTGAGCAGTGCAGCACAAGAAGGCCTGTCAGAGCCAGTCCACTTGACAGGGGATGGAGAACTGCACTCTCAGGGGAAGTATCTAGAGCTAAGTGCTCCTTTCTGAAGGAGGTTAGAATGGCAAGTTGATAGCACTTTCTTCTGATCCTTGTACAGACCAAGCTTATTTCCACCTCAGGGGCTTCATAGATATGGGACCTCTATTGGAATCTTTCTCCCAGATTTATCTGGCATCTCTGCTAGAATCTTATCCCAAAATTTTCAAAACAGTTCACTACTTTATTTCATTTAGGCTTCTGTCAAACCTTCAAAGATGGCTTCTGACCACCTCTAGCCTCTCCACCAACCCTTCTCTATTTTCTTTATCCCTTCAACTGCTTGATTTACTGTTAGTACTTATTACTGCCTGAAATCATAGCATGTCATGTGCTCAACATCTTTAAGAGTTTCTGTCTTTCTCACTATAATGTTAGCTTCATGAGCTCAAGGACTTTTGCTTGTTCACTTTGTGTGGTGCCTGATTTATCATTGGCACTTAAGAATGTTTGTTAACTGAATATATAACCCTCAGGAGCCCTCGGGGTACTCAGATCTGCCTCAAATGCTTGCCTCAAATGCTTAACGTGCACGTGGTAAGATTCTGGAATGAGGGCTGGGGATCTAGCTCAGCGGCCTAAGTGCCTGCCTGGCAAGCACAAGGTCGTGAGTTCAATCTCTGGTGCCACAAAAAAAAAAAAAAAAAAAAAGATTCTGGAATGACTATGATAAAAGGAGGCACAAATGTTTCCCTACTGGATGTAGAGAGATACAAAGACTAATTATCAGGGAAATTGTTTTATCTGAGATAAGACCTTCAGTAAGGCAGAAAGAAGTTGTAAGGAAGGAGAAAGAAGGTTCCAGAGAGATTTCTGAGGATATCCTTTTTGCCCTAAATTTTAGAGCAGACATCTCTTTCCAGCCCCACTATACCATGCCAGTCTTCTAGGATGTGGTGTTCAGTGACTTCTCCTGGAATGTAATCCGGGTGAAGTAGAGTGGGTTAAACTGTGGTCTCTAAAAGATATGATCAGGCCCTCTCTACCAGGAATCTATGAATGTGTCTTTGTTCAGAAAAGGGGTATTTACAGATGAAACGAGTAAGAATCTCAAGCAATCATGCTGGAATTAGAGTGGCCCTAAATGCAATGTCCTTGTAAGAGACACAATGGCAGAAAACTGGTAAACACATGGGAGAGGCCATGTGGCCTTGTGAAGAGGGGAAACAGAGATGGGAGTTGTATTACTACAAGCCCAGGGGTGCTGGGGGCTGCCAGAGCTGGACAAGGCAAGGAAGGATTCTCCTCTAGACTCTGCTGAGTGGGCCTGGTTACACGTTGACTTCCGGCTTCAGATACCTGGAACTGTGAGAGTAAGTTTCTGTTGTCTTAAGCCTCCGAGTTTGTGGTAATTTGTCATGGCAGTTCTAGGAACGAACATGGAAGTCCTCATACACTAAGTGAAGCTGTGCACCTAGGAAATGGAGAATGAGGGCCGAAAATTATATTTACTTGTGGTCTTTTGTAATTTCTGTTTGTGTGTGTGTGTGTTTCACTTAAGAGATTTCTTTATATACTAAAGTTTTAAATATTCTATAATTTCAAGATTTTTTTTGGTTTTTAACTGGAATTTATTTTTGTGGGTAGTCTGAGACAGGCATCTAATTCTCATATGGGGAACAAATTTTCCCAAATTTAAAAAATATGATTTAATAATCGTTAGTCTATTAACTGATATGTAGTTTTTTTTTAAGCACTGGGAATTGAGCTCAGGCCTTCACATAGAGTTATATCCTAGTTCTTTTTTATTTTTAATTTTGTGACAGGGTCTCACTAAGTCGCTAAGATGCCCAGGCTGGAGGCAAACTCGCAGTCTTCCTGTCTCAATCTCTCAGAGTGCTGGGAATATATCAAGATTTATTGAGTCATTTATTTCTTGAAATTTGTGTTGTTTATGACTTATTAGTAAAAATAATGTTAAATATTCTTATACATAAATCTTTACATTCAGTTTTTCTTTCTGTATAAATGTATAATTTCTTTCTTTCTTTCTTTTTATTTCAAAGAAAATAGGACAAAACAAAACAAAACAGAACAAAAAAAGCAAAAGAAAACAGAATAGAGTCAAACATAATATAGCACTTCAAAGCAGAACACTGCAAGCTATACAGGTTTTCAAAACATAACAACAGAAGATTAACAATGGTTACCCTAGTGTCTCTTGCTTTCTTCAAAATGGTTGTTCTTACATTTACAGACAATAAACTCAAATAAAACAAAGTAGTATAAATCCAGATATAAGAGAATAGCATTACAGGTCTTCAAGTCGGATAACAAGAAATGAGCAATGGCTACTATAGTGTCTCATTTTTCAAAAGAGCTGTTCCTATCTTCTCGCTTATTGCTTTCAAATAGTAGGAAAGGGACTTAAACCAATCAAATCAAAGAATAAAAGCACCATTGGATTTCAGAACCATTTCTCCATATTTATCAAGAATTTTGTATCTTATTGAGTCTTTCAGTTTCTTACACTAGGGAGGCAATGTGGTGTTTACACATGTGTGTTTGGTTTATTTCACTTATGAGTATGGTCTCAAGTCTCATCCATCTACCTATAAAAGCCTCCATGTGATCATTTTTTATAGCTGAATAATACTCCATTGTATAAAAGTACCACATCTTCTTTAACCATTCCTCAATTGATGGGCATTTGGGTTGTTTCCAAGATTTGGCTATTACAAATTGTGCTGCTGTAAACATAGGTGCACATACATCACTGTGGTAAGATGATTTCACTTCTTCTGGGAATATGCAAAGAAGCAGAATAGCTGGGTCAAATGGGACTTTACATTCAGTTTTAATTATTTCCTTAGGATACATTCTTGGAAATACCATTACTGGGTATGAACATTTAAAGACTGTTGATGTATTTCCGAAAGGTTCATACTAGTTAATACTCCATTGCAGTGTATGAAGTTAGAATACTTTATTATGGCCATGTATGAACAACCATTCTGAGGAAAGCAAGAGACACTGGGGTAACCATAGTTAATCTCCTGTTGTTATGTGTTCTGACTCCATTCTTCCTGGGCCCGTGGTGAGGCAGAAACATCATGGCAGAAGTGTGGGGTGGAAAAAAGCTATTTGCCTCATGGCAATCAGGAAGCAGAGAGGGTGAGAGTCTGTGTAGGTGGTCTTCCTCCTCCTTATATTTTGGTTCCATTGAGCTCCCACCCTGTTGCATGCTACCTACATTCAGGACAGGTCTTCCTCCTCAGTTTATTGTCCCACATGCCAACTATCTCAGGAAGCATCCGCATAGCCATACCCAGGGATGTGCTTTACCAATTTCCTACATGTTTCTCAGTTTAACCAAGTTTATAATCAAGATTAACCAGCACATTAACTTACTGCAAAAATTTGATATCCACACTTGAAATAAAATTATAATTTTACTTGTTATAGGAAATTTCAATTAAAATGTTTGTGTTTAATTTGGTAGACCATTCAGGTAACATAAACCCCATCCTGGGTTAAATTAAGGTCCTGCCAGGCAATCTTTTCTTGTCTTATATTTAAAAATCATGAAACATAACCTGTATAGAAAAGTGCATAAAATAAGCCTACAATTCAGCAAAACAGTTAAGATGAAGAGTAGAGACCCATCAAGAAATGCAGCATACAACTTTTAATTTTCACTTTTCCTTAAAATAAGTCTCTTTTGAATAGCTAAAAAAGATGTGGTGTTTTTATACAATGGGAGTACTACTGAGCTATAAAGAAGGATAAACTTGAGACATTTGTAGGGAAATTGATGCAACTTGAGAACATACTCATAAATGAAATAAATCAGACTCACATGTATAAATATCATATTGTCTGCCTAGTGTAAGAAACTGAAAGAGTAAATAATATCCAAAATGTACAATAGATATTGTGAAATGAGAAGAAACTGTTCAAAAGGAAAGAGAAACTGGGATGGGGGAAAAGAGAAAAGAAGGAAGGGAAAAGGAAAAAAATACATATACAAAATAGTTAAGATAGTTATATGACTAGTTGTTACTAGGTCATTGAAAAGAAAGGTTTGTGCCTATATTGTTTGATCAATTTTTCATGCCTATATCTTGTTATATGAGCAACTGCTTTGACGATAACAATATGCAATGTACTGTCCATTGTTACTCTCCTACAATCTTGTTTTGAAATTTTGTACCATTGTTTTTTTCCTTTAAAATAAAATAAAATAGAATAAATAATTCTCTCTTATGGGAAAAGTGATAAAGCCACACATGAATGACCAGGGGAGTGGAAGCCAGGCCTGGGTGCGATGTTGGGGTGGTGCGAGAGGGTTAGGACAGAAAGACGGCAACCAAGTCATCCTTGCGTGCATCTTCAAACTGTTTCTCTTACTGTGTGTGCTATTTTGCTTCCACTTAACTAACATGGGTAAGAGGAGGAAGCTTACTGTTCTTTTGCAAGAGAGAGACAAAGAAACCGTGGCAGTGTATGTTCACGTGTCTTGAAGGGGCTCGTAATAATTCCTGTGTACTGGATAGTTCTGTGGAATTCTTATTAAAAAGCAAGATACTCAGCAGAGCAAGTTTTAAATAAGTTGAATTTAAAAGATCCAAAGTGACTTCTGTTCTATCACATTCTCTATTGTCTTTGCACATTGTACATTATCCGTTGATAGTCTTTTTTTCTTTGCTTAAACAGATTGCTGAACTGGATGAAATAGAGTACATAGAAGATCTTCCCATCCTTCGAATTCTCAATCTTCTAAGAAATCCAATTCAGGTGAGAGTAATCATTTCTATATCTGGGGAGGGGAAAGAGGGGAGGACAACTCCGGAATTTTTTGTCTTCAAGAAGTACTTTTGATAAAGAATATCAACAATGTGAACACAGTTTTTAAAAAATCTTTATTCTCTGTCTCTTAGGAGTCAACTGGAAGGATTAAGTAAAGTAGCCCCTAAAACATCTTTTTTTTCAAGAAATCAGATCTTCTTTGTGACTAACAAGCTATGCCATGGCACCACTGTCAGAGTAGAGCTTCACATTGAATGTCGTTTATCTGCTCTGTGTGGTCGTTTAGGACTCATCTCAGGAGGTGCTGAAGATGACAGGAGGGAGCTAATCAGACTGCAGAGCAATGTTCCTTTGCAGTAAATGATACAAGACCGCAGAGGTGTAGACTGAAAATGGTACCTATTTTACAGCAGGAGAAAGAAAGTATAAGATTATATACCTAACATAATTTGCCTAAATATAGCCATGAAATTGGCAATTGGCTCTATTGTAAAGTGCATACTTACAGAGCCAAGTTATATACTATTACAGCGGTGGTGTGAACCTATGGCACATGTGTTGTTTGTTTTTCTTTTAAAACAAAAGATGTTAATGTGGGACTTGTATTTTCTAACCTAAAACCTCAGTATTCAGGTTTAATTGCAGAGTTGGCACTTTGCAATAAATAAGTGGATTTTGGATTATAGTTTGGGCACTCTCTAAAGATTCGCCATCATTGTCCTAGGGGTTTTTAACCTCTGTGATTTAAGCTTCAGGGACATTTTTCCAGGTTTGTCTGTTTTGCTCTATTTATAAATCCCTTCTCCTGGCCTCCTTCCTTCCCTGTTTGTCTGTCTTAATTACTTTTCTCATTTCTGAGACAAAATACCCAACACCCAAAGTTAAAGGAGGAGAAGTTTATGCAGCTTACCATTTGTAGAGGTTTAGTTCATAGTTGGCTGGCATCGAGGCAGGGTGGCATGGCAGAGGGGCATTGAGGAGAAACAGTTCACGGAGGGCAGAAGTTGACAAAAAAGGAAAGTAGCAAGCAGCAATTGGCAACAGGAGCCCTCTTTGTGCCCCTTAGGACAGGTAGCACTCACACCCAGAGTGGGGTACCTATGAGGTACCACGGGGGATTACACCATGAATCAGTCCCAGTATCACATCCTTAATCTCAGCGTCACACACTCTAGATCCAGCCACCTATGAAAAGCCCCACCTATGATTGCATGAGGCTTTGGGGGGACGACTAGATACAAGTCATAACATTGCTTATACTTCATTCTATTTCTCTACCTATATCCTTCCACAGATTCTTGACTGTATATTTTTCAGTACCTTTCTCTGTATATAGCTTGATTCCAGATAGGAAAAAAGATTTAAAAAATAAAAATTGCTGGTATGGAAATAGTGGCAGGCAATTTAAAGCATCTTTGGAAGTTAAGGCACAGGGCTTAATGGCCTCATCACATCCCAGTATCAAATCTATGGAAAGCGTTCGTGCATACACCTATGTAAACTGCACAAGCCCTTGCATGTACATTCACATATCATACATGAAGCCTCCCACAACATTTACATGTGGAAGTACATAAAATAAACTTTAAAAAGTTTAAATTCATACATACTGATTGTATAGATTCATGAAGTATGGTGTGATATATCAATATATGTGTACAATGTGTAATGATCAGATCAGGGTATTTAGCATTTCTACCTCCTCATTTATTTGAGTTGGGAACCTAGATAAAAGATATATATTTGTCTCATGTACATTCTCATCTATAATAGTGAGCATCCACTAATGTCTTACCTTTCTAAGAGATGTAGCTTCTTAGCAAAAAAAAAAAAAAAGAAAAGAAAAATACAGTTTTAAAAAGCAGATAACCCTAATAAAGCAGATAGTAGGAAATAATAAAGAATTTGTTTTATAAATAAATATAATTTTTTTATTATTGTAATACAAATTCATAGTGAATGATACAAATTAGTACAAAAGAATATAAAAAAGAAAAAATAGTAATAAATAGTAAAGTCTCATCATTTGCAAGAATAAAACTCTTTGGTATTAGAAGTCAGTGTTTGAGTTCCTGTCGTTGGAATTTAGATAGGTGATGCTTTGCGTTTCTGAGGCTTAGTTGTTTTTCTCTTTAGCAATGAGGATAATCTTGCCTACCCTGCTCAACTCATAGGGAGATTAATATGATGTGCACATTTGAAGAGCTTCCTAAATTACAAGGCAGTTTGCATCTGAGTTGTTAATTTAAGGGGAGGAGTAAGCATGAAAATGTAGGAGGGGTGTGGGGATGGCCGGGTAGCAGTGAGAGGCTGAGCTTGTAAGAACAGCCTGCTGGTGCTTGTGAACTGGGAGAAGGAAGGCAACTGAATATTCTTCTTGATATTTTAAGCAGGAGAAATCTGAATACTGGCTCTTTGTAATATTTATGCTACTGCGATTAACAGAATTAGATAAGAAGAAAATTAAAGTGGAAGAAAAGGTATGCAATCATGTCATTTCATGTGTTTATGGATTGATATGCTCAAAACTTCATGCTGCCTGCTGTGGGACCAATATAATCAATGAGATGTGCGCCCATAGATGAATTAATTCTTTATTTTGGGACTGGTTCCTTGTCTTAGTCTAGGATCTCAGTTGCGCCTTCTGTAAAACTGGGCACTTGACTGGGCGTGCTGACGCACACCTGTAATCCCAGCACCCTGGGAAGCTGAGACAAGAGGATCCTAAGTTTGAGCTTAGCCTGTGAAATTTAGCAACTCAGTGAGACCCTGTCTCAAAATAATAAATAAATAAAAGACTGGGGATGTAGCGCAGTCCAAAGGTCCTGGATTTAATCACCAGTATCTCACACACACACACACACACGCACACACACACACGCACACACAGCAGGGCACTGACATCAACACAAACATGGTAGAAGGCCAGCCACTGGCAGAGTGGAAAGCTTGATAGTAAGGAATGAAAACAACATTCCTTTTATCCTCTTAGTAGGTCATGTTGTGGCAGACTAGCAGTTTGGATGACTGTCCTATTCAGAGGGTATATGATTCTATGTTACTTTAAAAGTTCATTTAACAATAACATGTATTATAATGTCATTCATTCTAGCATATAATGTAAAGGTAGTTAAGTAAGTCACTACTCTGATATATTAAGTCCTTTAATTTTGTCCTGTAAAATAATGATTCATTTGGTCATCCAACTTCAGAGTAATCAGATCTTTTTTTTTTTTTTAACTCTTTTTATGTTTATTTTTTAATTATTTATTTATTTATGTATTTATTTTTGGTACCAGGGATCAAACTCACAACGTTGCACTTACCAGGCAAGCGCTTGAGCCGCTGAGCTAAATCCCCGGCCCTAGTGTAGCCAGATCTTGAATGTTAGGATCCACCTCTCTCCGTATTGCCGTGGTAGCTGCTTTGTCATCCCTTAGTGGCTGATGACAGCTGAAATCTCAGCTAATGAGGGATTTCTTACACTGGATACAAATTTGAGATAGGAATCAAAACAAGCATAAATGCGTAGAAAGGCGCATACTCCATCTCTTGGATGCCTTTCTGCAGTCTTGGTTAAAAGTAGATACAGATGCTTCCCTATTATTTTTCTCGCATTCAGAGGCATTAGGTTTCTCTTTTCCTTCAACATTTTGCAAAGGAAATAAGAGTTAAACCATACATTAAGGAAAAGTGTGGTAGTTGAGGATAATGTATTTAGGGGGCTGCCAAAGGCAAAAAACTGTGCCAAGAAAAGACCTCTATAAGCTGTGACAAAAAATGCAGTACATATTTAAAAATTTTTTAAAATTTATTAAAATAAAAGACACATTGTCACTAATCCTCCTCAATATACTTCCCCTCACTTTGAACACACCCCATCATTCTTGCCACTTTCTGAAGCAGTTCTGGAAGTCCTCTTTCCTGAGCGGCTTTAATTGTGTTGTCATGGCTGTCCTATGCCCTGAATCAATTCAAAACCATTGCTTTTCATAATCATTTTGCTATTGTAAGAGCCAGAAGTCACATGGTGTCAAATCTGGTGAATAAAGTGAATGAGGACACACTAAAACATTTTTATTTAAACATGCATCATATTTGTTTTAATCTTACTTTATTTCCTCAACTAGAGAAAGTTAAGCTAAAATAAGTTTGGGAAGGATGCAAAATCATGGGAAAAATTCTTGCTGAGACAATTTGAGAAAAAAATTCCCCAAGACTAACCACCTAGAATCTAATAAATTTTACTCCCTCTTCCACAACAAGTTGGAATGTTTGCTATATTAAAAGTAACCATGAACTTCAGAATTTCTTCTTCAGAATATAAAGAACTTCAGAATATAAAGAAGTAAGAAATCAGGACACTCCACTCAATATTTTAAAATAATTATCATTATTTAGTTTTTAGGAAAGTTAGAGTTGATGAGAAGACTGAATACAAAGTCTCATGGTTACGTGTTAAATTATTTTGTATACCTGGTTGTTCGTTTTCACTACTTCATAAGGAAAACCTAAACATTATCTTCTTTTTCCCTTTTACTCTTCTAATTCTGGACAAGGTCGCAGCAGTGAATAAATATGACCCTCCTCCTGAACTGGTCGCAGCTCAGGATCACCTGACCCACGTTGTCAACAGTGTGATGCAGCCTCAAAGGATCTTTGACAGGTATTTATTATTATTCCATGGGGTAAGCTTAGGGTAGCAAGCAGAGAAGAAGCTCATCATTTTCTTTAACCCTCTGTTTTGTGTCCTTTAGTTTCCTGTAAATGCTACTTTTTCACCTTCTCTGAGGGAGGGGGCCCAGTCTTTATTAGGAAGACTGTAGTGCCTCAGTCATGGCATGTTGTCACATACTTCATGTGTTGCTTACTCCTCACTGGTTGGTGTTTTCCCAAGTGTGGTGATGAGCTGATTGATCTTCATTCTTTCATCTGGTCCCTCATATGTTGGCTAGTCTGAGCTATATGACAGTGAAATCTTTAAAAAGTTTGTTAGCTTTTCTACCTCAGGAAATTATCACAGATAACCTCATTAACAGAAAATTGTGACTATTCATATCCATTATAAATCTTTCCTTGAGTGTGAAAGAATGGTAAACACCCCAACCAAAGAGCATTCATGAATTCAGATTATTAAGGAGTTCCTAGAAGGAAGCCCAGCTAGCTTCAGGGAAACCTTAAATAGTCATTGCACTGAGCTACAATCAACCCAGCAGGGAGGAGAGGCCCAGCTTGATTGAACACATGAATAGAGTCTCTCACCTCTAAATTTGAGACAGATTTACCACGGTTTCTTCGTTTCTTTTTAAACAATCTGTTGAAGCAGATGGCCATTTATGCTATAAGTATAATGCAGAAATTCTATCAATACCCAAAGGCACTTTAAAAATACTTGTAAAACTCTTAGATATAAATGGCTTTTCTTCTTCATGTGGTATTTGCTCCTGTACTTCACCTGGTTGGTTTCCCACAGAGAGAAAAATGTTTTATTTTGCAACCCAGGACATGAGTTTTACATGTAATTTAATACTGTAGACACTGACAGTTTTATATGTGTATAAGAGCCCTCTAGGTGAAATGATTTATCATTTATTTGCATACATCTGGAAAAGCACATTTGATTTCAAAGAAGTATATTTATATCCTCATTGTATTTCTTTCTTTAGTTTATAATATTGGTACTTGTTTCATGCTTTGGGGTACATTTGTATAAAAACGTGTATCAAAAATTTGCAGCAATGTTTTGATAACCATGTATTTCTTGATCATTTCTGGTTGTCAAACAAGAGCAAAGGCCAAACAGGCCTGCGTGTTCCAGAATGCAGCAGCACTCATGATTCTAGATTAGTAGCTGACCTGCAAGCCTGACATTCTTCTTCTCATTCTGGGCCAGCTCACAGTTTTCTAGCGCACCAGAAGTCAGGCTCTAGGAGTTGTTTTGACTCTTGACCTTGTGAAATGTATGTTATGTTACCGGAAAATCACTGACCCCTCTTTTGGCATGACTGGGGCTAGGATACTATCTTAGAATGACACAGACAAACCTTGACTAGCTGGGTAGCCATTGATAGGTTCCTTGCTCTTTGGTAGGATAAAATTCCTCAGATTCATCTTGTATGTTCTGTCCCAAATCTAGAATTAGCTATTTCTCCAGGAAGCACTGATTTTTGTCAGAAATGGTACTCTTCTTAGTTTCAACTTGAGTGCTAGCAACCTCATTGCTGCTGAGTTGGTTTTTGTTTCTAGCCTTTTAGTGAAAAGAACTAAGAACATCTTCTTGTTTATTTATCCATTCATTCATCCAACCATCCATCCATCCATCCACGCACCCATCCTATCTGTTCTTGTCTACATCTATTCTATCTCATTACTTCTCTGTATCTAGCAGATCTACCAAGAACTCCTGAATTCACAATGATACTTAGAACTAAATTTCAGGATGACAGTTAAGCTTTTATCTAGCCTTCTCTCTATCACATCTCTATTTTCCATCCTCCCACACAAAGAATCCTGATTCTCAAGCACACAGAGCAAGATAGAATTGCAAAATCCCATAATTATGTATTTTTTAAAGCCCAATACTATTACCAACATGATCACTGAAAGTCATTAAAAGCATTTTTGCCTGTGTTCTACACATTCAACCTTGTCCCCTGTTCACAGCCTCTGATAACCTCGTATTTACTGTCTGTGTTCATGAATTTTCCTGTTCCATATATTTTACAAACCGTCCCTTTTTAAAAGTAGTGTCCTATACTTTTATTGTCAAAACATATTATAGCCATCACATACTATACTTTCTTCTTCTTTGTTCTCATTTAGTCTTAGTTCTCATTAGTCTAGGGCAATTGTGTATTTATTATTCATGGGTCCTTGTATTAATGTCCGTTGAGTCATTTTAGTTGTATGAAGCTTGTTTTCTAAAGGGCTCCTCAGGAAGGGCTCTAACATCATTCTTACATATTGATAGTTTGTGTTCTTCATACTTGGAAGTCTTTTCTGCTAGATATAGAATTTATAGCCCACACTTTCTTGAATATATTAAAGATGTTGCTTTATTTTCTTTTTACAAAAAGCAGTGGTATCAAAATCTGATGATTTGTTTTCCCGTGCCGTGGTCTTCTAGTTTATTATTTTTTCTTTTTTCTTTGAAGCCCAGTAATTTTACTAGATGGTATTTTAGTATTAGTTGTTCTGGGATATTTTAGTTGTAATGTGGGCCCCTGTTTGTGTAGTTTTTTTTTTTTTAGAAAAACTTTCTTGAATTTGTCTTTAAAATTTTCCTATTCCTTTGCTTTGATTTTCTTCAGGAAAATTTCCTTTGCCTATTTTCAGTATTTGTCACTTTTGCTCAAATATTTTTATCTCCTTAGACATTTTTCTTAAAAAGAATTTATTTTGAGATAATTGCAGTTTCACAGGAAATTGTAAGAAATAATACTGAGAAATTCTGCATATGTTCCCCCCAGTTTTCCCCAAAGATGATCTTACATAACTTTAGTTGTTTATCAAAATTAGCAAATTGACCAAGAAATCCACCAACCCTATCAGATTTCACTAGTTTTTCATATGCTTATATATGCCTTTAGTTCTCTGTAATTCTGTGCAAATTAATTAATTAATTAATTAATTTTTTGGTACCAGGAATCGAACTCAGGACCTTGTACTCTGTGCAAATTTAATACATGGGTAGGCTCATCTGAGCACCACTACATTTATGATACAGAGCAGTTTCATCACAAGGATCCCTGGTGATGCCCTTTAGTAGCCACAGTACCTCCTTCCATCTTTTCTTACCCTTGGCAACTATGAATCTGTCCCCATCTCTACAATGTGGTTATTTCAAGAATGTTATATAAATGGAATCATACCTATAACTTTTGGCAATTGGGTTGTATACACTCACTCAGGATAATTCTCCAGAAATTCACCCAAATTGTTGCATGTATTGACCATTTGTTCTTTTTTATTGCTGAGTAGTATTCTGTGCTGTGCACATATCACAGTTAAACATGCACCTGGTAAGGATTCTAGTTCTGGGCCACTACTAATGAAGTAGTATAGACATTCGTGAACAGGTTTTGCACATACACAGTTTTAGCCTGTCTGCATCTAGCAAGTACCCAATGACTCTTGGGATTCCCCGGCCTCAGATCTACTAGGTGCTGCCCTGTTGAATCTTCCGTACAGACTCCAGGACCAGGCAGGCTTTTTCAGTGTTTGTGTTACTAGAGATACCTTTTCTTTCATCTGGTTTTGTTACACATGTTTTCCAAGGGCTCTTGCTCTTAGGTTTTTCTGTTTTTCTGTAGATACTCAGAGATATTAGATAATGTGCTCTTTCATGGTTTTCACAAAATCTTCACTGAATCCACATTTCAGTCATGTATTTAAAATATCTTGTTTTAACCAGCTTGGTGATGCATGCCTGTAATCCTAACACTCTGGAAGGCTGAGGCAGGAAGATTGTAAGTTTGATCCCATCCTGGGAAACTTAGTGACTTAGCAAGAACCTGTCTCACAATAAAAGAAAAAAATAGGGTTGTGTATGTAGCCCAGTGTGAAGGCCCAAGTTCAATCTCCACCACCGCAAAAAGATTTGTTCAGTAATTCTACAATTTGTTTCATGAGTGAAGTTCGGACACAATAGCATAACATGCAGGAGATTTTATTAAATTCATTCTTTAGTTCAATCTTCAGGTATGCAAGCTAAGCCTAGAATTGCATATAACTTCCTTTCCTTTGAGCACGTTAATTAACTTTTCTGTCTTCTCTTTCTTCATGTGCTAAGTGGAGATAATGACAGACATATCTTTATTAGTTTCTTATAATTAAATAAGGAACTACACACAAAACTCTTAGAATAGTGCCTGGCACATAGTAATTACTCAGGTAAATTTTAGTTGTTACTATGGTTTGTTTTGCATACTTGCATTCTAATGTAATAAGTATGAACATTAAACATGAACACCCAGAGTACAGTCATGTCTTTTACTGGTAAGTTCTGAGACTATTTTAGCGATCGAGAACTAATCTTACCACATTTTCCTTTAAAAATGTTTTGTAAAGTAAATTTACATAAATTTGCATTTTCCCTTGTTACCTGTGCTTTGAATATTACTTTTGATAACTATAATCAACTTGTTTCTGGAAAGTAGGCCCATCCTTCTCCAGTGTCTGAGTGCAGCAAGCGTTCATTAACTATGCTTGTGAAATAAGAGACTTGGTCAAAGGGCTGCGGTTCATCCGCTGCATCTCTGACAGGCGTGGGACACTAACTGGCTGGTCCTGTGTTGCAGTACCCTTCCCAGTTTGGATGCTCCTTATCCCATGCTGATACTAGCTGGGCCTCAAGCTTGTGGGAAACGAGAACTTGCTCACCGCCTCTGCAGACAGTTTAACACTTACTTCAGATATGGGTAAGTTTGTTTATTGGCTTGTAAGCCTCAGAAATTCTTCCAAGTTGTTGTTTCCTGATAAAATCTCAGATAGGCCTAATTTTGGCTATTTAAATAAACTCACAAATATATAGAGCAACTTGTTTATGATGCATCCTGCGGTAGAGCTAGAAGTGGTTAAGTTAATTGAGTGCTCAGTAGATACAGACTGGATAAGGACAGAGCAGAGTGTTAGTCCTCGAAGGTTATTTAGTGGTAAAATCAGATCAATGTGATTATCTAGTCTTAGAAATACTAGGAATCTTGATTTGCATGTCATTCTAATTGATGTGGTAGATATACTTCTTAAAGTGTACTCCTAGTTACAGAAGAACTTAACGAGTAGCAAGAAGTAAAATAGTTTATCTTTTGTGAACCAGCCAGTAAACCCAGCAATCACCGCTGTATCAGACAATCAGATAAACGTGGTACATCTGTGCCATGGCTCATCTTTTATGTAAGAAGCTCAAGCTTCTTTTCTGTTTATTATATTGTGTGTGTGTGTGTGTGTGTGTGTGTGTGTGTGTGTGTGTGTTTTACTTTAATTCTCTTCATGTTTAACTCAATCCAGTGCCAGCCCAAATCACTCTGCAAGGTTTAAAAATACTGAGCTTTTTAATTGAGCAGGATGGTGTTTGAAGGCAGGACGCCTCTGCTGTTGTCCTGCGGTGTGACAGCATGTATCACAGTGCACTGGTGGGTGGCGCTGCGCTCCAGGGAGACCCCTAAACCTCTTTCTTGCTCTGCCTTGCAGGCATTCTGGCAATACTTGAGCTTCTGTGTCTCCAGAACTACCTCCCTCTTCCAAGGTACATTTCAGGCGAAGGACAGAATAGGGACAGCAAAAGTGTTTCCTGTCCTTTCCTTCAGAGGAGCAGTCAATATGCTCAAGTTTTCTGGAGCAAATATTGTGTTGAGTGAGTCCCTAATGCCCCTGTTAAAATAGAGGATAGTATCAGGAAGACTAGTACCATCCAAGAAAACTGTCCTGCAAGGTTTTTTAGAGGTATTTGGGAGTTAGATTTAAAATTGTCACTGCTTTGTCTTAAATGGGTTTCCTCTTTTATTTTTTATGTGTTGCAAAAATAATTATTTTTTGATTAGTGGTATATGGTGGTGAGCTGAGGGTGTGACTACAGAGATATATAGGATAGCAAGAAAAGTAAGTGCAAACTTTTCTAATACTGTCACAAAAAGCCCTTCCCTTACACTACACATGTTCAAACAATAGAGTTCCTAGCAGCTGTTATCCACTTTACATTTCATTTTTCATTCATTTAGATATTTAAAATTGCAACCTACAGTTGGACAACTCTGAGATACTATTGAATAACTTGATTAATATATTTTAAATACTCTGCAATAACAAAAATAAAAGTTAATACTAGAATTTAAAAAATATACTGTGCCATTTTACTTATATGGAGGGACCTAACCTGTTTTAAAAGATAAGCTGAATACCATGAATAGAAGTTCAACCTAGGGCAAAAGGGTATGTGCTAACTATTGTGCTAATGTGTAAATTTGGGACACTTTAGCAACCAAATGACTTAGGTAGCTATCGCCTTCTCTGGTTTCTTTTATATCTCTGATACCAATTATGTTGCTAAGAGTTGATAGCCCAGTGCTTTTTATTTGCTTGTGATGTGCTACTGCAGAGGCATGATTGGTGTGATGTGTTTTTGAAGGTGTTAAATCATCATCAAGATTCTGGTCTAATTGATCTCTATATTCTTACCTGCCCTTCCCTTACTCATTTTCACTAAATTCTGTGTTTTTCTTATTAAAAAGTTTATCTATCATGTTTTGATTGATTTATTTCATATTTGTTTTCCCTGCTCATCTGTCATCTCAGTGAAGATAGTGGCCCAAGTCAGCCTCATTTACTATTTGAGTTTTCAGTGCCCTGCAGATGTCCAGGCACATTATATATATATATATGGTGAATATCCATGAAATGACTGAGTGAATGAATGGCTGAATTAATGATAACATATGCAATGCTTAGTGGAGACAGCTATGGTCACTAAGAGGTATAGATAATGTTCCTGGCATATGCATATGGGGAGTTGGATGGATTCATTCATTCAGTAGATATTTACTGAGTTCTTCCCATGTGCTTGTCTCTGAGGATAGAGTGGAAACAAGACTAGTGAGGTCCTTGCCTTCATGAAATGTGTAATCTGATGGGGAACTCAGCCCTTAGATAATTAGCGCCGTGTGGTTTGTGTGGTGGCCTGAGATGGCAAAACAGAATCTTAAAATGAACCTCACATCCTGTACTGGCAGTGCTGCCTCTGGGATTTTTCTCCTTTGACTGAAATTAGTGGTGAGTGGAAAAATACTCCTGACTGCTCCTTACTGATTACATCCTCACTCATCCGCCTTCCTCACAGGCTCGGGAGTGCAGGCCAACCACTCATTGCCACCTTCACAGAGGCAAAGTCCAGGGCCTGTTTGGGGGTACACATCATTCTGAGATTTCCATCAAGGCCCAGGACAAAGACCATGTCACTGGATTTAAAAAAAAGAGGGTATTGGATAACTAGTAATTCCATCCATTAAGAAAGTAAGAGAGTTCTCCCATTATATGCAGCGATTTTTTAATTAAAAGTGAAGATAAAACCAGAGCACATCTTCAGGGACAAGGTAATGCTTTTGTTTAGATTTTCTTTTTAATTTCTTTATCCAACATAAGTTTTATTGATTTTTTAATTAAATGAAACTAGGCATGGATATGGTCTCATTGTGAAATATGAAAGCATTTATAAAGGCATTTTTCCTGCCAGTCACTTGAATATTTTCCTCCTATTTACTTTCTCCTGGTGTTTTACTTCCTTTTTAAATTACACTGACTGAAGATCCAGACATTCTATGAAATTTTCACATGCTAAGTTGCATATCCAGATAGATGAATAAAAACATAATCCAGTCATATAACAAATAGTGGTGTGGCTGAGAAATTCTGCTCCAGTCTTAGGTTGTGAGTTACTATTTGTTCTTGTTTTTAGAGACAGATTAGATGTTCTTTCTTTACCTCTATTAGTTATGAGTGGCCTGGAGATGCACACTTACTGCCTTCAGCATCTGCCTATTTATTTCTAACTTTATATTACCACACAAATCACTGGCTCCTTGGAAAAGTACTGGATAATGAGAGTACCATGAAACAATACTAGCATGTCCATTAATCTTCCAGATTTATGGCCATGTTACTGATCTGAATAGTCCTGAAAGAAAACCTTTATTCTTTTTTAAATCCATTTTATAGCAATCTCTATTTTTATAACTTTCTCATGATGTTGACTACTAAATATACTTTACTTTTAGCATTATCATAAAGTAATTGCATTATAATAAAGTAGGTGCATGAGGTGGTGTGAGGTATAGCAACCTAAATACAATCAACTCTAATTTGTCTACACAAACATAATAAACTTGAAGAATGGCTCATTTACTCATTCAGCCAATATTTATTGAATGCTGTCCATGTGCCATGTGCTGGTGATAAAACTGAGATGAACAGATATGGGTCTTGTTCTCCTGGAAGCTTCCAATCAATCTGATACAGGATTTAGAGAGGAAATGCTATCTAACAGTTTGCAATTACAAGGAAAGTCAAGGGTGATCAAAGTGTAAGAGAAGTGGGATATGAAGCTTGAGTGGGGTCACACTCCTCACAGAAAACAGCAGGCAGATTTCATTAACTAAGCGCAGTCATGGTAGCATGACTGAGCTTGAAGTATGATGGAAAATGCAGAAGAAAAGATTGGAAACAAGGTCAGGGATCTGATCACAAAGGGCTTTTAAGTAAGGGGATGCATTTTAGAGAGTATCCCATCAGCAGTTAGGACAGGGCTTGTAGAAGAAAGGCTAGAGACAAGAAGACCAATTAGAGTATATGGACAGGTGATGAAGGCAGGAGTTGGAACGTGGTGTGTAGTTAATGGAACATGAATAGAGTAGGAGCTTCATGAATCTGATATTCAGACATAGTATGTATGAGAATTCCTGTGTTCATGGCCCTTAAGTTGTGTCCAGGAATTTATTGATATATTCTTGCACTGAGTGTTAAAACCAATTTAATTTGCCTATCAAATGTTCTAGGAGTACCTGGGCTTTTATGGATACCCATTGAAAATGCTCTCTCACAATATGGCGTGTCATAACGTGCTTGAGTTCATATGTGCTCACCGCCAAGCCTCTTGTCTAAATATTGGTAATATCAAGAAGTGCTGTGTTTCCTGTGGCAATCTGGTCCCCAGTTGCAATTCTAAATATGCAGCCTTCTGAATCACACTGAAAAAAAGTCTTACTTCCTCATCCATTTGCCAGCTGTTCTCTGATGTCTTTTCTTCCTATTACATTTCCCTGGATATTTTAGTATTCCATTTTTTGACCTATTGAGATTCCTTTTGTTCCTGGTGATCTCCTTTCCAGGAGCTTTTTTCTTAGCAGCATTAATGACAGTCCACAATTAATTGGTCTTCAGAATATCTAAATTTACTCTCAGACTTTTATTTAGGACCAGAGTCACAGTCTGGGTTAATCTCTAAATTGGTCCTTTTGTCTATTAAGTAAAACTAACAGGAAATGTGGCTTCCATTACAAACCATGATTTGATATTTACTTTGATTTGCCTAGTAAATTAATTAATAAAGAACAAACTCATAGACATATTTAGGCAGAGGAGGGGAAGGATATTGAAAGATATGGTACACATAAATTTGTCTGAATTCAGCATCATTTTTTTCAAGTAAGTTTGGTGAAACATTGCTTTTACTATGAAATATTCCTTTTAAGATATTCACATTTGGGCAGCATACTACACAGTGAACATTTCTGTATCTGAAAATTGGATGACAGATCAAAAAAAAAAAAAACACAGATCATCCGAGGTCCTTCCTAATAGAAAATTCTACACAGTTGCAGATTCTGTCATCAGCCTTCTCCACATCAGTGGAGCCATCTCTTTGTTTACCTGCCTAGAAGCTTCAGATTGCTTCTTTGTTTTGTCTTCCTTTTAAGAATTCTGAGAAAAAGTGCCTGCCACTCAATTCTTTTGTTGGGAAATGTAAACTCAGTGTAGCATGTGAAGATTGCACTAAGGGTTCTCAGCACAGGATGCCAGGCCACAGATTTATCTTCTCTAACTGTCAGGGACACCAATAGACAGAGGGTCTCAGGTTTCTGCCAACAGGAGGGCAAGCAATGCCAGTGCATTCAAACCATGAAACAGGTGTCATAGTGTTTTGATAGACTCCTCTGAGGATGTACACTCTTTCCAGAGTATACAACTTAAATGTAATGTGAAGACCTGAAAGTGTCCTAGTGCCATTAATTCTTGATTATAATAGAAACGGGAATAGTCATGTGAGATATGAATATTTGCCTTTGATTTGATGATTGGTAGGTTTTGAGATCGCACCTTTACCGTCTTAATTAGTATGCTATTAAAAAGAGTTCACTTTGGAGTCATCCTGGTGTTGCTACTTAGGAACATACTTAATTGTTGTGCCTCAGTTTGCAGGCAGTAGAAACTGCCTAGAGTTTCATTATTTGTAAAATAAAAATAAGAAATAATATCTGCCTCATGGTTTTTGTGAGAAGTACATGAAATAACATGTCAAGTGTTTAGCTATTCTCATCTCTTATTTTAAAATCACAGCATAATCCAAAAATCATTTTGCACTCCCAGAACTTAACCCTGGCAAGACAGGATGTTATGAAATGAAGAGTCCCAAGTAGTGGGGACCCCATGTTTTAGTTCTGGAACTGGGCTCAGGCTTCAATGTGACCTTTGGGGAGTCACTTTTATAGTTACCTATACAATGGAGTTCCCAGCTGCTGTTAGCCACTTCACGTGTTTCATTTTTATTCATTTTATAGTTATTTAGTGAATACCTGCTATATGTCAGGCACTGGGAATGTAAGATGAGCAAGACAAAGTTCTCCCCTCATGATTTATATGTTCTGGGGAATGTAGAAAAAAATCTACATGAAAGAAGACAGTTCTGGCAATAGAGAATAGTCAGGGGTCTTATGGGGTGGGGATGTTATGTTAGACAGTAGATAGAAAAGTCCTTTCTGGTTGAGAATTCCATTCAGCATTGGACTTGTGGATTCCCATAGGAAGGTCAAATGTAATATTGACATGCCCTGTAGGACAGGGTCAATGAGAAGTCTCTGCCCTCAAGCATTGGAGGAGATGGAGCGCTGAACAATCACTAGACTGCAGCTAGCACAGATTGAGACGATGGGAGTATGAAGAAGTGCACAATGCAGCCATAGGAGCCCAGCAAAAATGTGGAGAGAGGTGACAAATTGAGTCTTGCAAAGCAAGTGGGCCAGCAAGGTGGAGAGAGAGGAGAGGAGCCTATAGAAAATACTTACAGAGCAGAGAAAAAATGAAAGCAGTTGGGTGAGTAATGGATATTATTGTACTTATTCAAGAATTATTAGGTGATGGCAGAGGGGACGATTCAGAAGGCGATAAAGAGCAGTGAGTAAAAATTTGATACCGATAATCCAAAATTTGTATAATCTCTACAGTCTATAGTGATTGAATGTAGTCTAGCCCTTCACAACCACAGTGGATTCACAATCAGATCGTTTTATGATTTATGCTGTATGGATCAATTTCAGGTTTTTAAACATTTTGTTTACTGAAACCTCCATTTTGAATTTCAAGGTGGTAGAAATAGAGTAGATCATCTATTTTGTCATTTCAGGGCCTGTCACACTACAAGGCCACCATACTTTGGAGAAGGGGATCGAGTTGATTATCATTTTATCTCTCAAGAAGTTTTTGATGAAATGCTCAACATGGTAAGGAGGTTTTTCCTTTATTTTTATTGTACAAGTAATATGTATTCTATTTCAGAAATATTAGGAAATAGTGATTTTTTTTAAAAAGGGAAAAGTTAAATTTTGTACTTGTAAATCTCTTTTGAGTTGAAATGTTTTTTTTGTTTTTTTTACTGAAACCTTGATAATCTAGTCATTGGTAGTAATGCACAACACCCTTGTCTCTGAATTCACTTAAAAAAACCAATTTATTTATTTCTTCTTGGCTTTCATATGGAAAGGTAGTCCCCACAAACCTAGGGTGTTTGATCTATTGAAACTACATGTGAATGTCAGTGCATACCCACTCGTGACTTCAGTTAAACTGAGTGTCTCACATCCTCATCACTGCTAATGAATCTGCAAATCTCCTGCATTTTCTTCACCATCAGCCTTATTTTTGTTTATATTATCCTTCTTTCTATTGCCAAATGAATCCCACACTACTACTTTTTCTTCTAAAGCCTTCTTGAAGGGCAAGATGAGGGGTCGATCTGTTCACGCCTTTGAAAGATCACCATCCAGCCAGTGACACTGACAGTTCTATCTTCCCTCTCCTCTGTCCCCTTCTCTTTCCTCCCTCTTGTCTTTGTCTTCACCCCTGAATAATGACCCTGGTTTGTACCCTCAGTATACGTTATCAGGAAACATTTAAGTGTCATGGAGCAGTTAAGCTCTGCAGGTTCCATTAGTTCAGTTCTGAAGATCTAACTGTACACAATGCATACTTCCAGGACTTTTGCACTCTCACACAAACACTGGTGAGAACATTCTACACTCCTGGGGCAGTTTCTCCTCTAATGTTGTCAATAGAACATTGTGATTAGTTTAATTTTCTTTCTAAGGGCTCTATTTTGCAAATCAGTTAGATTTATTGAGTTCTCTGGAATTTCATATTTCTAAAAGCCTTACTAGAGATTGGAGGCGTTATCTTGATAGTACTAAGAACCATTCTCTTAAGACTCTTTAAATAAGATCGGGCACATTCAGGATGATATGGCCATAGGCTCTTTTAAGACTCTGTAGGTTGAAAGACAACTAGTTTCCACAATTATCATTAGTTTTTCCCCTTAGACTCTAAGATATTTTCCTGTTGGTTGAGTTCACCTGCTCCCCTGATGTTTCACACCTTATCAGGTCTGAAATCAAGTGAGTCTGGTTCAGTTACTAGTCTAACAAATCACTATACTTCCATGCTATGTTCAGCCGTATAGTTTTACACGCTCTATAAAAATCCCCATGTGTTTGAGAAGTATTCATTTTTACTGTTTCTGCTAGCATATATTACTTTAATATACTGTAATTTTCTTCTACTTGAATTTTGCCTCTGAGTTTCTTTAACATGAGTGTGAGACTGTTTCTCGAGGAGATAAACCTAGAGATTATAAATTCGTAACACATTGTCAGAGACACCAGTCATGCCCACACACTCAGCCCTCTGCATGTAGATGCCTCTGCACACCCACAACTCCCAACCAGACTCCTGGCCTACCACCCCCAACACCTACTGTCACATCACCTCCCTGATGTGACGGGCACAGCACATGACCTTCACCCTCCCATACCCACAGGCTTCTTCCAACAGACACCTTCCCTAGCCCATAGATCATTCCCGGGTGTGCCCCACAGGTACCTGAACCCTTTTTATAGGCGTACATGCAATCACTTATCCACAAAAATGCTCTCTGCCTTGTGGAAATGAAAGCATAGACCTGGAAAATTTTGAAGTATGACTGTTGTTATTTATGGAAATCCACATGCAGCAAGAAATGAAAGGAGTATTGCAGCCAAACAAGGAGACTATTTCATCCCAGTGCTTAACAAATCAATTTAATGGGATCAGGTAGATAGATAGATAACACAAGATCTCTCCCAACCCTGCATCCATCCAGAAAATGTTTTTGGGATCTACAGAAGAATGTCCCTTTGCACACAAGCAAACACATATCTGAAAAGTAATTCAAATATCTATACATTTTGAAAATAGGGTGCCAGAATACTAGCCAGATTTTTCCACAAAAACGATACCATTAGGGTGTATGGATGTATATGGAAAGAGATAATAAAATGATTCAGTTCATCTGGTTACAGAGATTGGCAAGTCCAAATCTGCAGTGTGGGCCCACCCACCTATGGTCGCAGGAAAGCGGATGGTGCAGGCGAAGTCCAAAGTCTGACCTTTTTGTCCCATGCAGGTCTTCCCCTGATTAGTGAAGCCTACTAACATTGTGGAGGCCAATCTTATGCATTGTTCACCAATTTAAATGCTAATCTCATCCTCAGACATCCTCTAAGTTGACATGTAAAATTAACCATCACACACTGTAAAAGATATACATACTTGGAAGAGGATTTTTGCACTCACACAGAAATTTCTTATAATATACATATTATATATTATTATAAGTTTCTTGTAATATATTTAAGAAAAAGGAGTCATAGTATTTTTTTCCAAAGAACAAAGACAGCATGATATTGAAGGAGCACAGTTGACTTTTTAACCTTTGGAAATACTATACATAACAGAAACTTCTTTTGATTATGGGGATGTGTGTGTGGATTTTCCTCATTGCCCACAGGAGGCACATCTCCTGGAGATCCAGCCAAACCCAAGAGACATCCTGTGACTCTTGCTCAATACCTTTCCCATGACAGATAGCCCATCCTCTGTCTGCACACATCTCCAGAACATCTGGGCCCAGGAGGGCAGCAGTAGACTCTAACTACTTGCTATTCTTAATGATGTTGCTGCCCTTTGGCGAGATTCAATGCAGCCTCGGAAGGTCTCGCTTCATTATTTGCTTTAAAATCAGATATATGAGAAATCACACTTACTAAGGTCATCCACATTTTTGTTCCTTCTGTTGTCATCAGCCTTTCAGTTTAGATTAGACCTAGTGGTTTAATAAATATAATATTGTCAAAGAGAAAGTCACAAGCAATTTTGAGATAAATTTTTTTATTCCCATGTTTTGCAAGGGAGTACAGCTGTCGAAAGAACTGAGCTTCTGTAATACAGAGGGGGTGCTATTTCTTGTTCAGATGACTAGGGCAGTCAACAATTCTGTTGAATAATATTTGGGAAAGTTTCAATAAAAAGCTATTGTATGAGGAAAAACATGGTGAGCCTATTTTTTAAAGCATAGTGGATATCCATGTATATCATAGCCACCAGGAATTATCCATAATTCGTGGTTTATCTTGGAATGCAAGGCTTCGGGAAATTAGAATGTTTTCTGGACTACCTGGGATATTGGCAGAGCTGAAATGGTGGAGGCAAAGAGTGGGCTATTAGTTTCACAGTCTCTAATGAAGGTTTGTGGTGTTGGTTTGGTGGAAAGTGGGTAGGTAATCTAAATGGTATGTTGTATAGTAAGATTCAGTTCTTAACTCTTCTCTAATATTTTGTCAACAGATTATTTCCACAAACCTATTTTCTGTCAGCTGAGGATTCTGAGTAAATTTCTTTATCACAGTTCAATGTTCAGTTTCATAACTATGTTATCATTATGTCATTCTTACAGTCACTAATATTTGTGGTTTTTTTTTTTTATGGCACCGGGAATTGAACTCACGACCTCATGCTTGCCAGGCAGGCGCTTAGGCCACTGAGCTAAATCCCCAGCAGTCACTAATATTTGTTAAAAATAAGAGATCAAGTTATTTTGCTTATGCCAAATTTCATTATGACTGCTGTTACATAAAAATCTTTATACTTTTCAAATTCTAGGGGAAATTCATTCTAACATTTAATTATGGCAATTACAGTTATGGATTAAATAGGGACACCATAGAAGGTATTGCAAGAGATGGATTAGCAAGCTGCATCCATATGGAAATAGAAGTAAGTGTTTTTTATTCAATTAATTGTGTGTGTGTGTGTGTGTGAAGTTAGATCGACAATTTGCAGGCAGCACAGTGCTAGGCACAAGAGAAATGCATACTAGAGTGTGAGGTATTACATTTATAATTAGTGTGGGGCAGGCAAGACATGTCAAGAGTTAAGTGACAGAATTTAGATCAGAATTCAAGAAAGTGTATATGTAGTATGAATAAAATGGCCATTCAAGTTTTTTTTTAAATTTCATCACTAAATTATCCTTTTTATTTTTAAAGCATGGTCTCTGTTTTTCCAAGGTGATGTTAGATAAATCCTGATTTGTGCAGTGCGTGGACCTGGTTCTCTGTCCCTTTAGGAGTAGTCAGTCACCTTGATCCTTTGCTCGTCATGGGAAATATGTGGGCTCTGCTGTCATTCAACTCCAATTGCTTAGTGTTGTATCTTTTATACTTCCAGCAGTGTAGATTTGCAGGTTTCTGGAGATTTTTCTCTTTCTACCCTACCCCCCACCAGACCAAAAAAATTCTTGTGAAATTAGAATATAAATAAATTTTTCCAAAATTAAGACCCAGAGTTAAATCATGAATTTTTCACTGACCTTTTAAAAAAATATATATATATCTTTATTAAATACTTAAAGTCTTTAGAAACAATTGTTTTTTCAAGTACTTTCCCTGAGCATTATAATAACACTTTTATAATAAAGAGAAGTGGATCAGACTTAAAGAAAATATAACCTAGGCAAATCTGGTATTCTTTTCCTATTAACTCTGAATCTTTCAGCATTATCCTCTATAACTTGCTCTGTAACAGAGCAAGAGACTGAAATCTAATCTACTCCTTGAATTGGTTTAATTCTTCTCTAGTTTCCGCTGAACTTGTTACAGTTCTTCCAGCCTTTAAACCTTTCGCACAAACCTTCCATTCCTTTCTGCAGTTGATTGGTTTTGTATCTTTAAGAAGGGGTTTTGTTTGTTTCTATGTTAATTAGTTTTTTAAAAGACCTATCAAAAAATTTCTTCCTGGACAAAACAGAAACAAAAACTAATGCGTTTTTGAGTATAGAAACGCTCCATCTTTTTGTGTCTACCTTTTTTCTACTTCAGCAGTTATCTGAGTGATGGCTCCTGTTTTACTTTATTCCTCCTTGAGAGGTTTGTGCTACTCATTTCCAGGAGGTCGAGTCTATAAACCATGTTTTATTCCCCTGGTTCTCTCCCGCTGAAGTATATTTTCTAAACTGTCTATTGTTGAATCTTCCAGAAACTGTTTTAAAAAGAGCTTATATTTCTTTCTACTGACTTTTTAAAACAAAGATTTTGAGATTGAGTTAAACTGATGATGATGGAAATGGGATAGAAAGGACTGTAGAATCCATTTGGACCAACTTGTTTATTTTACCCACCAGAAAACTGATGCACAAAGATCTCAGGGGATTTGTGTAGAGCCTATAGGCCCTGCAGAGCACTGGTCACAAACCAAGCTTTCCATGTTTGCAGACTAGCACCTTATATGGCTTCACACTGTGATCTCCTGGTTAGCAGGTTACCATGAGTTTGGTCTTCACAGTTTTCTCTGGACAGGGGCTGTGAGATGTCATTGGAACCGACCCACCCAGGTTAGTGGTTTGGGAACAAGAAGGGTCCCAAGGTGCTCACTGAGGTACACAAAGGAGCTTTTTCTCTCTGGAAACATCTCCTTGTCCTCCAGTGATGTCTTATGAAATACGGAATTGAAATTACTTTTTGGTTATAAAGTAGCAGTGCTGATATGAATGTACCTGTTTTATATCCAGCAATTTTCTTTTTTAACAGTTATATTCATTAGCATGATTAATTAGAGGACAACCAAGTGGAATGAATTCTAATACTTGCAGTGACAATTTAATATTTGATGAAGGGAAAAGTACTCCCAAGTTTAAAATATTTATAGGAAAATAGTGGCTAATTCTACAGACAAAATAAATTATTCAATATAATACAACTTATTATACCTGTGTTGTCAGATGTCTCCAAAATGATTTCTAAATCATGTGTCTGTTTCCAACTTACTGTCTTTTCTTTAAACACCTAGGGTGTAAGAAGTTTGAAATATTCCTATTTTGAGCCTCGATATATCTTGGTGATACCCATGAATAAGAAAACATATGAGGGATACTTGCGGAGAAAAGGATTATTCAGTCGTGCAGAAATTGAATTTGCTGTCTCCAGAGTGGACCTTTATATTAAAATTAATCAGAAATTTCCAGGTTATTTTGATGCAGTAATCAATGCAGGTCAGTAACTCTTAGCAGAGTTTTACTTTTGTTATATGGGATCACCGAGTTAAAAGTTTGTTTCATTGAAATAAAATGCTTAAGGGAAAAATATTGTAACTGTCAATTACAAAGAGCTGCAAAAGGGGTAAAAATACACAAGCTCTTACCTTCCAAGTTTAATCAGAGTATTATCTTTATTATTCTAAATGATCTTAACTAATAAGACTTAGAATAAAGTGGGCCAGGAATAGGTTCTTTCATTAGGGACATGGGAAGAACAAGATTAGATAATATATAATTTGAAGTAGATATTTAAATTTTTAGGAAACATGTAAAACTCAAGCATTTTTTTATCATAATCTACCTATAGTTAACTGAATTACTAAAACTATGACTATAAAAATATCCGTGTAAATCAAACATTTTAAGAAACTAACTTAGAAATAGCCACTTACTTGAAGCAGTAATCACTGGGAGAATTTCTTGGAATATGGAAACTTCTACATGTTTTAAAACTATGATATTTTACATCGATAAAAAAAAATGAGAAAACAATGTATATAAACAAGAAAGTATCTTTAAATCATATTAGTGCTTTTTTAAAAAAAAAATCCAGATTCACAACCGTAAGTATGGTATGCTATCATTGATGTAAAAAATTATGTTATTGTATTTTCTTGTACGTCTATAGGAAAATATTACTGAAAGAATTCTCAAAGAAATAATACTGATTACTTTCTTTTGATGGGGACTGGAGAGGTGGGGATTGTTAAATGAAATCATATGAAATTTCTGATATTCAACTTTTTTGACCTATAAAAACAACAATTTCGCATAGCTCAACTTGACACTTTTTGGTCTCTAAAACTTGTTAGGGTATTACATTTTCATATTGGATTTTTTATTGTTACATAGAAATGATCACCATTAGTGGCTTAAAATAGTACCCATTTGTTAGGGCACAGTTCCAGGTTAAGAGTCTGGTACAGTGTAGCTGGGCTCCCTGCTCAGGGTATTGGGAGGCAGAGACGATGGTGTCAGCGGGGCTGAGTTATCCTCTAAAGGTTCTGGGGAAAACATCTGCTCCAAAGTTTAGTCTTGTTGCAGTATGCAGTTTCCTGTGGTTGTAGGACCAAGAGCCCTGTTTCCTTGTTGCCTGTCTGCCAAAGGTTGCCTTTAGTCCGCAGAGGCCACTACAGATTGAAGGTCTTTTCTGCATGGTGCTTGCCATCTTCTAGCCATCTTCACAGCACATCCAATCTTCTTTGTTCTAGGAGTCTCTGATTTGGTTTCTGCCAACAGCTAGAGAAAGCCCTCTCTGTTTATGGGGCTTCTGTGATTAGAGTGAGCCTACCCAGATAATCTCCCTTTTAACAAACTCTAGTAATCTTATTTACATCTGCAAAAATCTCACATAATGTAACATACTCATAGCACTGACATCTCCTTAGTTTCGCAGCTTCTATCCACACTTAAGGGCAGAAGATTGTACAAAAGTGAAATGACATTTGGGTGATCTTAATTCTGCCTACAACCGTAATCATAAAATTAAAAGCAGTGACTAAATTGGTGTCACCAGCACTTGAACATGCAGTGTATTTTTTTTTCATGGAGTGTATTTTGACATGATCCCATTGCCTTAAAGTAAATGTCTCATTTACTGTAGATGATCTGGATGTTGCCTACCAAAAGCTGAGTCAGCTCATTAGAGAATACCTGGGATTGGCTGAAGAACCTGCCAAAGGTCTGGCTCCAACTGCAGGTACGACATCATCTCCCTTGTGCTGGGATTTTTTTTTTTCATGGGAAAAATGCCAATCTGTGAGTTATTATTTGAATACTTGTTGACCAGGGCAGAGCTGGTTCTAACTCTTTAATGCCTATTCTTCCAGAGTGATTGTTCCCACAAACAAACCATATAAATCAGCCCTATAGCCTTGTAACTGCTTGTCTTCATGGCAATATTGAAATTCAGAGATGTGCAGGGTAATTCCTTGAAAGGGTACAGTAGACAGGGTTAGTGTCATGCTTTAGAATTTAGCCTTCGAGAAGCTTATTCTCTTACAGGGATGAGGTGTGGTTCTATTTGTCAGGTTTAGATTTAGTCCAGGAGTTTTCTTTTGTTTTCTTCTTTGAATTGCCCATTCCTCAAAATATTATACTGCAGGATGTAGTGGAAAGTGCACTGGCCAGATAACCCTGGTGCTGGCCTTCGTGTGTCCTTGGCAAATTTTTTATCTGGTCTGAGTTTCAATTTTCTGTCCTGCTAAATGGACTTCTGGCTATTCCTGCCCCCACCTCATGGATCAGGATAAATATCAGTGCAACAGCAGCACAATTTATAATAACTAAATCTTGGAAACAGCCTGTATGTCCATCAATGGATAAATGGATAAATAAAATGAAGCATTTATATGCAATGGGGTACTACTCTGCCATCAAAAAAGATAAACTTGAGGCATTTGTAGGTAAATGAATGCAGCAAATGATGTAGGACATAAGAGTGAGTCCCATTGGAATATGGAATTTCTAGGCTTAGAATTTTGGTACACAAGTATTTTTTTAAACTGATAGTACATGTTTGCAGTACATAATTACTGCATTTATTGTGCATGTACATGTCATACAGTTCTTTTTTTGTCCATTTCCCCTTCCATCCCTTCTTACTCCTTCTAACTTAATTATCTTCCCATTTGAAAAGGCTCTATTTCCACTTTGTTCTTTGATTCTCTTTTTTAAAAATTCTTTTTCCCTTCCTCCCCCTCCCTGTCCTGTGTTCCTATCCCTACCCCATTTGAAAAATATTTGCCTATTTTCATATTATCTGTCCTTTGTTTTGCTCTTTATTTATATTTTGGGTTTTTCATATAAGAGAAACTATGTGATATTTAAATTTGTCTGATTTATTTCACATAACATCATGATCTCAAGGTGCATTCATTTACCTACAAATGCCTCAAGTTTATCTTTTTTATAGCAGAATATTACCTCATTGTGTATAAATGCTTCATTTTATTTATCCATTTATCCATTGATGGACAGATAGGCTGTTTCCAAGATCTGATATTTATCTTATGTCTTATTTCCAGCAGTTTGTTTTATGAAGTTGGGTGCACCCTTGTTTGCTGTATATATATTTATAATTATTATCTCTTCCTGTTGAGTGGTTCCCTTAACCAATATGTAGTGACCTTTATCTCTTCTGATCAGTTTTGGCTTAAAGTCCAGTTTATCTAAAATAGGATAGCTATTCCTGCTTGTTTTCAGGTTGCTGCTGCATGAAATATTGTTTTTCAACCTTTGACTTTCAGCCTATGAATTTATTTTGGGCTAAATGTGTTTCTTGTATGTAGCACATTTTTGCAACTTGTTCCTTATTCCATCATGCTAATACTTGTGTACACAAGTATTTTTGAGATGTATTTAAAAGGTATCTCAAAATTTACCTCATATTTATTAGGATGACTGTTAGTGAAGAGTATAACAAAACAAAACAATAGAAAATAACAAGCATTGATTAGGACATGCACTGTTTGGGGGATTGCAAAATGGTGCAGCTGAAAATAGTATGGTCTTTCCTCAAAAAATTTAAAACGAAACCACATACAACCTAGCATTTCCACTCTGGACATATACCAAAAGAATTGAAAACAAGATCTTGAAGAGATAATTCTATCCCTGTATTCATAGCAGCATTATTTATATTAGTCAAAAAATAATGTGTCCAATCTAAGTATTCATTGACAGATGAATGGATAAGACAAGTAGCATTCTATTTAGTGACAGTGGAATGTTATTCAATCCTAAAAAGAAATTCTGGCACATGCTATAACATGGATGGATCATGAAAACATTTGAAGTTAAGCTAGTAAAAAAAGGCAATAAACTTTCTGATTCTACATTGGTAAGGTACATCACATAATCAAATTCATAGAAATAGAAAGAAGAGTAGTGGCAGGGAGAGAGGAGAAAGGAAGATTATTGCTTACTGAGTACAGAATTTAGTTTGGGAAAATGAAAAGATTTCTGAGCATGATGTGATGGTTGTGAATGTATTTATGCCACTAATGTGTACACTTAAAATACAGAAAAAAGATACCTGTATTTGAATTTTACTAATAAAATTTGTTTTTAAAAAGATCCCCTCAGTGGACTGAACTCCATTCACAGTTTGCAAAATGTGACCACTAGGCTTTTACTGCTTTGTATATTCTATGCAGCTCTGTGGTTTAGTTTTTTTGATGGCCCAGATATGGCTTTTTTTGCTTTGTTGCATTTTGGGAGACTGAGATAGGCCAGGTCATAATTTTGCCAGAGTTTAAGCCAACTGTGCCATTTTGCATGTTTTTGCACACTTTTTCGGGGTCAAGTGCTCTTAGTGTTTTGGAATGAGCTCAGTGTGAAACTGATTTTAAAAAAAATCAACAGAAAATGGCTGAGAATTACTTTTTATGCTTGTTTCATAGGAGATTAAGTAACCAGGGTATGACTTGCCAACTGGAAAGTACCCAAAGAAAGTTTGACCTGTCTAAAAATGGGTATTAGCCGGGCGTGGTGGCTCACGCCTGTAATCCCAGCACTCGGGAGGCTGAGATAGGTGGATCGTTGTGAGTTCGAGACCAGCCTGGGCTACAAAGTGAGCTGAAGGCCAGCCTGAACAGCATAGAGAGACCCTGTCTCAAAAACAGGGCTGGGGATCTAGCTCAGCGGTCTAAGCGCCTGCCCGGCAAGTGCAAGGTCGTGAGTTCAATCCCCAGTGCCGCAAAAAAAATAAATAAATAAATAAATAAAATAAAATAAAATAAAAATGGGTATTAATGGAGGAGTGGAGGGTTATGTTCCATCTATAAAGTGGGGTGGCCTCAAATTATGAACATGTCAGTATATCTGTTCAATCCTGCTCTGATTCTCTGTATCAAGCACCAATTTTTTACAAAGCTATAACTACTGATTAGAATAGTGCAGTGTTCCTAACGAGGGTTCCATGGTTGCACAGAACTTTCTCTTGAGGAAATCTGGCTCCCACTGCTTTAATTCTTTGTTATCCAAGCAACCTTCTGATCTTTAATTTGGTCCTCTGGGTGGACCTGCCCCTGTGGGAACTATATGTTACGTTAGAACACCCTACCCTGCTCCCTGAGCCCGACCCACCTCCTGTTACAAATCAATAAAAATTTTTTTTGTTTTTATGTCAACCTCCTGTGGTTTTGAATAAACATGAGTCAGTCCCCAGAGCCCAGCCAATTTGAGTAGCTGACAGTGTGCATTTCTGTATCAATGCCTCTAAACAGAAGTGCATGAACAAGACTCAGCTTGAATAGTTAGTAGGAGCCCCATCTCTCTATTCTGTATCTTTCTTTATTCTGCAACAATCAGAAATATTGACTATTGGATGCAGTTGCCATTTGGCAAATTAATAGACCAGGTAATGTGTGCATAGGAAAATGGACTCCCATTTTAAAAGAGTATAATAAAACTTTATTTATATAGGCTAATTAGGTTAGGGCTGTTTCATATAATGAAAAAGATATGAATTATAGAATTTGTAAAATTTATAACTCTTAGATACATTTACTGACTGAACCTGAACTATCTAGTTATTGACTAATAGAATCCCAGCTTGAAAAGTAGATGGGAAGAATCGCAGTTAATATACCAAATCACTAGCTTCAAAAGACCTTTGCTTTCCTGTCAGGCTTGATATTTTGGAAAATAACATGTTTTCTTAAGTCAAACACTTTATCTTATTTATACAGTTAATTTGCAGAGGTAGTTATGTTTCGTAGTTGACTGTTTAAGAATAAGCTTGCGCAGAAAGTGACATTGTGGAGACCCATTAGTCAAGTGAATATTTAAAATATCCTAAAGAAACATAGTCCTTAGTATTAAGTTTTATGGTGTCTCCAGTGACCCAAGAAGTAGAATCAATGACTTCTCTGAATTTCAGAACCAAAATCTGTGGCAAGGTGTATATGTACCAGATATTTATAAGTGCTGTACTATAGAATGGGGCCCAACCATAATTACCTTTTAAAAAAGTCAAACTCCCCGAGAAAGGGCTCCGGACCCACAAGGTCCCTGATCTGGGTCTGGCTGGCATCTCCCTTTTTTGCTTTTTCTGAGCTGTGTTGCTCAGATATTAAGTTCTAAGATTTAGGTATATTTACACAAATACTTGTAGTACTTACAAGTACTTATATAAGTGAGATCCCCTCAAAATAAAAAACAACAATTTTAATGTAGTGAAATTATTTTATTTGAACAATTCAGCTCTCCAAGGAAAAAAATTGGAATAAAAAAATGCATGACTATGAAAAACTGTTTGGCCTGAGCAGTGAAAAAACTAAAATGGAAATATGAAAACTTACTTTTCTACTCTAAATATAACCAATAGTCACTAATTTGCTTCAAGAAATGATTTTGAAAGTCATTTTTTTATGAAAAAAGAAAACTGAGTATTACAGGACATCATTAGAATCTAGTGTTCCAGAGGTGAGGTTTTCCCTCATTGGATTAAGCCATCTGTGTGTTTAGGCTTGGATACAAACACTTTTTATAGCCAGCATCATCTTTCTGAAAGAAGTAATCCTATATCAAACTAAAGATAATTCCCAGATATATGAAATAGTAATATATAGCTTTATTCTTAGTAATTACATGTTGCTAGTTTGTAACTGAGAATGCAAGGCAACTGTAATTTCTACTCTTAACAAGAGTCTAAAAATGGATAAAAATAAGTCCCAATGTCTATCACTTTGGTATACAGCATCTGTCAGCGTAAATCCAGAAATGGGAATCTTCACCAGTGGACATACTAATTTAATTTTCATTTAATGAATGTATAAAACAGTAGCTTTAGGCACAGAGTGATGGTTAACTAATGAACTCTTTAAATGTATCATTAATGTAAAATACATACCAATTTAGGTATGGGATTGTCTTATTTTTTCTTCTATAGTACAAGAGGTAGTATTTGTTTCTAAAGCACAAAAAACCTAAAAAAAATAAAAGCCGTACCAAACAATGTAATTTCTATAAAATAAACAAAAACTTTACTATTTCCCAACTCAGTGTAAGAGGTGTTTTTCTTTCTCTTCGTCTCTAGGAAACCTATTTATGGGATAATTTGTGCTTCCAATAAAGGTTTTAGAAAGCTATCACCCTGAGTTCTTGCTGTAAAGATCATGAAATGAAATTATATTTATAAATCATTGCTCAGAATTCTGACTAATGGTAGAAAAAATGATATTAATGATAAGGCAAATGGAGGAAAACTGAACATTTTACAAGTCCATAACATGGTGCCCTTATCTTTAATAAAGGGCCCAGTATTATTTGTCAAATTATATATGTTGCTAAATAGTGAAAGTAGGAAAATCAGTATCTCTGCAGGAAATGAGAAGGATGAAGGGGAAAAAACCTTCACACTTGGGTTTCACTCTTCTTATATATTTTTATCTTTTAATTGTAAAAAATTGTGTACATATACATATAAATACATACATAAACGAATATATATGCAAAAACATATACATATACATGTGTGTGTTATGTGTGCATGTCTGTACCTGTTATGTATGATTTGCCATTTCGGCTATGTTAAATGTATAATTCAGTGGCATCAGTTATATTCTCAATGTAGTGTAACCATGACTACTACCTATTTGCAAAAATTTTCATCATCCAAAACAGAAGCTTTGTACCTCTTGATACCTGATAACCTCTGATCTACTTTCTATTCTCTGTGAATTTGCCTGTTTAAGATGTTTTCACTGTTTTATATTTTAATTTAACCTTGATTCTTATCTAAAGTTGTATTTAGTTTATATTTGTTATACAAACTGGGAGATAAGAGTGATGAACAGGACATATGCCCAGAAACCCTACCAAGAAGGCAGCTTTTCCTTGTTTCTGCTTGTCCTATCTCCCTCCAAGGGGACATACAGTTTGACTGGATGCAGACAGGGTCTAGACTAGGAGGCTGGCTCAGGGCGAACTCAGAGTACTGTAAGCCTGTCTTGTTTCAGGGAAGAGGGAATGGCTGCTAGGACTATAGTTTGCTGCTGGGAATAGATCACTCTGGGGTCTCCTCAGAGGTCTTACTTACCTGGAATCTCTGAGTATCTGGTCTTGTCCAAAGTGAGCCAAGATTCTTTCTTCAAAGCTATTCCAGACTGGTGTGCCACCTCTGATAACTAGACATCAGTCCACGTTTTTAGGGCAAGGTTGAGATGATAATTAAGTCACCAGGCTATACCAGGGCTTCTATCACAAGCAAGTGCCTGTTGGGGTGGAACCAGTCACTCTGAGAACTTGTTCTCATGCTGATAGAAGCAAGCAATGCTTCTTTGCAGTATCAACATCACTAGTGGCCTCAGCGGACCATCTCTGAAGCCAGAGTAGACAGTGGGAAAAGGGGAGCTCCCGAGATCAGAGTGGGGGTGGGGGTAGCAGCTCAAACTGTAGGTTCTCAGGAGCAGCTTCTCTGAACCATACTGCCTTGTAATTTCATTGGACCCATTCTTTCTTCCCTTCTTCATTCATCACTGCTTAATGAACTCGTGCTGAGCTCCATAGCATTTACTAAGCGCCGGCTCACAGAATTCACAGGTTATTTAAGGGGACCACCATTAACCAAGGAAACAAGTGGAACCTCATGTGGCTTAGATGCCCATTTTCTAGTTTTTACAGTCAAAACAGCATTGATCTGTACAGTAGTGAAAAATTGAAATCTCATTCATGTGAATAATTTCCTCAGTACCCACAGACAGTCCCAAACTTGGTTCTATGCATGTTTTAAGTTGACTAAAAATGTTCTAAGGTCTATTAAGTACAAGAGTTGTAGATAATTATTATCCCATGGAGAAAGGAAGGTTATGTTCTCCTCTGTGTGATTTTATTCTTTTTCATTTAAGGATCTATGTGCACCACAAAAGGGAAAGACATTTTTAGTAATTAATTCCTAGACAGTTAAGACTGCATTTAGCTAACTTGTTTTTGTATTAAAGCAGGAGCCCCCTCTAGCAAGAAGACTGTCTCTGGGGTACCAGCACACCTAGTTCCCTCCCCTAGACGCCTGGCGAAACTGCAAGCAGATGGCCAGATAACAGAGCATCTCTCTGGGCAGGTTCATGTAAAGGTCCCAGAAAATCAGAACCCAGCTCCCTCCCAGAACCAAGAGCTGGCCCAGGAGGAAGGAACCCAGAAGAAAGAGCTGATTCCCAGTAGCCTTGTCTCTTCAGAGCCTGCCCAGCAGCCAAGCTCACCAGCACTTGGTATTCCTCAGCAGACCCAGGACGTGTCCCCACAGCTGATGGAAGAGGGTACTCAGCAATCAGATCCTTCTCCAAAAATAACAACCACTGAGACAGATGTCTCTGAAAGCAAGACCCAGCCCTTGGAGGTGGAAGCTGATGGAGGAGAGCAGTCTTCTATCACCACTTCCCACATTCTGCCTCAACACCCTGACCCTCCTCCACCCCACGAGCCTCATTCAGACCAGGATGAGGAATCAGAGGAGGCCAGGGTAGCTCCCAGCAGCCCTCCCCCTCCTGAACCTCCACAGGGCCCAGCTTCTCTCAACCTACAGAAAGTCCAGGATACAGAAACTGAGTCCTCCAAACCCCTGCCCAGCAGCTCCCAACAGGATCCTCCAGAAGATCCTTCCCACTCTGACTCAGTGAAGGAGCTTGGTGGAGGCGCTCAACCCCCTCTGAAGGAGGAAATCCCCAAGACAGGAGCAGCCCGCGTCAGTACTCCTTACCCTGAACTGCCGCCTCCGCAAGACTCATTCACGAATGCAAAACAGCCCCAGGATGGGGAACATCCAGTGGCTTTGCTCACCAGAAGCCGGCTGGCTCCTACCAGGCTGCCCCAACCTCAGACCCTCGCACCCCTGCAGAGCAGGAGGCCCACCCCCAAGCTCCTCTCACCCAGCAGGGAAGAATCTGCCAGAACAAGCTCAGATCAAACCAGGAATCCTCCTCCCAGGTCTCTCCTCACTCAGGACGCAGACCCTGGTAAACTTCCTGCCATCAGTCCTCCCCATTCCAAACTGCCCTCGAATCTGAGCCCCCCTGCTGCCCGCAGTCCTCAGCAAGTCCAGGAAGAGAAAGTCGGTGAGGTGAAACTCCCTCTTATCAGTCCTCCTGTCCAGGACGAAGGACCGCAGCACATGTCCAACACATCCCAGGAGGATGCTTGGACCGTCAGGCTCCCTCGGATTCCTACTCCCTTCACTGAACCACAACGACCTGGCACCATGGAGGTGCACCCTGATCCAAAGCCAGCAAAGGAAAGGAAAGCTGCCAAAGCAGGCCATCCCTCCAGCAAGAAGATCCCAGATACGCAGGCCTCACCCCAAAGCCAAAAGCCCATGCAGCTTAAAGAAACTAGGGAAAAAAAACTTCCTCTCCAAAGAGACGCAGCTAGAGGACCAGCACATCTGAGAAAGGCACCATTTGGAGGCCCACAGATGACCTTGCAACTCGAGTCCCCTAGCAAGCCAGTTCCCACAGAGGTACCTGATCATCCCAATCCGAGCCCTTCTTCAAGCCCCCAGGGGAACCAAAGGCAACAAGTCCACCTACCAGGAGTTTCTGAGCGACCCCACACTGACCCACAACCCAAAGACCCCGAATCACAGGAAGAGAAAAGGGAAAAAACACATCATTCCAGAAAAAAGGCCCAGACTAACTTGCCCCCAAATGAATCAAAAAAAGGACCATCTTTGAAAAGAGAGATTTCTCAAGGATTGTCTAAAGGAAATGAAACTACCCTCAGTGGTGATCAGCCAATTCAAGAGGGTCAGCCTGCACAGAAGAGACCCCTACAGAGTGAAAAGGACCCTACAGAGTCGATGCAGGGCCACCCTGTTGCTGCGGAGCATCCAGGGGGGAGAGACCAGCTTCCCAAAAGCGGAAGGTCTCAGAAGAGAGAAACCGTGTCAGAACCGCCTGAGAAAAAGAGCGCATCACATAGAGGCAGTAGTCAGATCAGAGAGCGCTCTGTCCAAAGGGATAGTGCACCTACTTCCAAGCCACAAACCAAAGACAGACAAACCCGAAAAAATGGGGGCATAGCACAAGACAAAAGCATTGCTGCTCCCCAGGGTCAGGTGTCTGCCAAGGAACAAGGCAGCCGGCCCGGACGACTGCGAGCCAGGGGCACTCAGAGCACCACAGTGTGAGCCCTCCCTGGAGCCACTAGATTGTTAGAGTCTGTTACCCCACCGTCGAAAAACTATGATGAGGCTACTCTTGAGTTACACATTGGCTTCCTTCAACCACAGGTCACCTCCGTGAGAGGGACCAACCCAGAATGGCCCCCCAGCAGGAGCCAGTCTTTGCTCTTCCATGCCTGTTGTACAGCTCATCATTGCAGTGGGAAGAGCAGCTCTTGCAAAGAGAGGCAGCAGCGGGGAGTGACAGTGAGGCCAACTGCTGCCAACCAACAGGCCTGTCCTGAAGGCTAGTATCAGCAAGGAGCCTTTGTGTCCAGACATAAATAAATTCCAACAGCAACTCCAGCTCTGGCTGGAGCAGGGCCAGACTGCCACTATGTTTTGCGTTAGGAAAATTCACTTCTAGATTAGAAAGTGTTCTCATGCCTCTTGCATTATGGAGGGATCCTGAGCAAAAAGAATTCTGAAAAAGTTCTGTTTCTGGAGATACCCAACCTACAGTTCATCTAACTTCCATGGGGAAGAGATTACATCTTTGCGTGCATAACAGTGATCAACTACTTCAGATTGGTGTTGGCATATGTTACCTGGACCTTACTTTTGTTTGAAAGGTATTTCAGAATGAATACTTTCTTCTCTTTTAGAACAGGAATCTCATGTAAATTAGCCCATGCCTTCATTATAACAAACCATCTGGTTGAATTAGTTGGAAGAATTAATGGGAGGAAAATTCAGGTGAATCAGTTTTTCATTTTCATCTATTCATGAATATTCCATTCTGTTGCTGGCAAATGACAGGAGACCAACTGGGGCCAGCTCATGTAAATCTGTTCACATAACCAAACTTGGGGAGGGCAAGGATGCAGCAGATTCTCAGGGAGATAGAGGACCAGTTATTGAACATCACCAGGATTCTTATCATTTGCAGGACTCTTGTCATCTTCCAGACTCTGGTCAGGAGCTCGCATCATTTCTCATCTGTGATTCTTCCCCCTATGTTGGCTTCATTCCTTGGACTACAAATGACCATGTGTCTATATCTATACATGGTAGGGAAAATGGCCACCAACAGGTCTTATGTTTACTTCTGGATTTACTTCTGCAAATTCTCACTATTATAAAGGATCTAATTAGAATGTTCCTTGGTCCTAACATTTACAAACAAACAAACAAACAAAGGAAAGACTGATTTGCCTAGCTTGGATCAGGCCTTCATTTGTAAACCAATCTACTGTGGCCAGGACAGGGTTACCTCTAGATATAATCCATTGGATCTACTCCTGTGAATGGAGACTACATTCCAGAAAAGAGAATAATTGTGAGCAAAACAGCCAACCAACCCAAGATTCTGCTCTTAGGAAGTTATGTCTACTGAGCATTTGCTGTGTGTACAGGCAACATGCTAAGCTGTGTTTGGCATACTGTATTTTAAAAATGTAAGTGACAACTAGATGACTGTGTGGATGCATGTTGTCTTACATAAAGGATGTGTGTCTACAAAAAATTATGAATATCAAATGTTTTTTCAAGTGCAGTAAAGGAAATTGATATTTAATGATATCTAGGACATACTAATCTTGTAAAATAAGAGTTTCTTTTAACTATGTATGTTGGTAATTGTCTTCTGATCTGTTTTGTCCAAAATAAAAGTTGGAGAGTGATTTTTAAAAGCATACCACGATCGCGTTTATTGGGTCATTAATCCAGTAAGTATTTACTGAGTACTTCCTATGTGCCATTCTATGATAGTCATTAGATATAGTGAAATGATCAGGGAGAAAAAGAAATTCGTTACACTGCCATGTAATTAAGGCAACTGGAGGTCCCACAGCATGCTAAGCTAATATTTTGCATTCCATAGACAATAAAACTCACTTACTTTTCCAAACTTTTAGGGGTACCAAGAAAGGACCCTGAATTCAGCCTGATATAAGAGACTTAGGAACACTTTCAACAGAAGGTCATCTCCATTCCACTGAGTCTTCTCAAGGTTGCCGAATTGGCAGACTGATGGGGAGGAAACGTTTTCTCAAAAAAGGGAACAGCATATGCCTTAGTAAACACAGAGGTACAAGCAGCTGTCATGTTCTGAGCATCCAAAAGCCAGGAGAGCTGTAGCTCTGTGTAGGTCCAGAGGACCTTTTGTGCCATGATGAGGAGGTTGGAAACTTGATCGTGTAGCAACAGGGGATCCCTGAATGGTCACATTTGTACCTTAAAGGCATCTTTCTGGAGGTGGTGTAAGGAACAAAGTTAAGGAGGGCAGCCGGAGGCAAGACAAAAGGCTGGTATGCTATGGCAGTCATTGGTAAGGTCCTGAAATAAGGCAGTGGCTACATTCAGTGCAGCTGGACAACATTTTGTTTGTGATCCAAGGAAGGGAATCTAAAAGATTGTTAACTTGCCTCTAGTGAGAGGATTTTACTGATATCATTGATTGATGTAAAGGAAATCTCTAACCTTCAATGTAGAATATAAATATTTAAAAATCTTCATTTACATTGGCAAGTAAAGTTCATATCACTTCCTCTAGATACGTTTCTCAACAAAATGATTTTTAGAGGGAAAAAAACATTGTGAACTTTAAAGTCACAATATCAAAAATATTGTCTTCAGCTTCCAAGAGAAGTCTGGTACCTAGGATTTAATAGAGTCGGTAGTTCCACCAGGTATCACAGTCTTCCTCAAATATTTAAAGACCTAAGTCAATTATTTTCAAAACCCTAAAGGATAATTAGAGAAAGGCATGATTGAGCGATTCACAAAAGAGGAAGTGAAAATGCCCAGTAATTATGTCAAAAAGCATTTAACCTCGCTATGTTAAAATGGAGTAGACTTTTTTTGGAAACCAAATTGTCAAGGATGAGAACGGATTAATGTCTATGTTAGTGAGTTTTCTGTGTCATTATTGAGAAAGTAAATTGGCAGATCTTTTGGATAGTTTTTTTGTATCTGTCAAAGATTTAACATTTTGTGTATTTTTAATCTAGTAGTTTAAAACCAGCAATTATCATGAGGAAATCATTATGTGCAAGGATGTACATACCAAATTTTTGTATAAAAATATCAAAATAATCTAGTCATCTAATGGATTTTTAAAAATAAGTTATGGTACAGCCATATGCTAGAGTGCTGTGTTGTCATAACCATGTTGTGGCATATTTTCTTAGAGGAAAACATTCATGACACAGTAAATAGAAAGCAGGTTAAGGAGCTATAGCCAGTATGGCTCCAATGGATAGCTACAGGTTAGATTAGGGGTGATTTTTATGTTCTCATTTGTGCTTTGTAGGATTTTCTACAATGAATCTATGTTTATTCAGAACAGGTAAATAGAATTAAATTGATGCACACTTTGAAGAGCTATCAAAGCAGCAGCCTTATAGTGCATTTCAATTTGGCATAATGAAGAACTTTCCAAAAGTCGGAGGTAATTTGTAGAGGAACAAACAGGCTTTGTCCAGAAGTTAGATGCTCTGTTACGGGACTCTTATAAAAAGTCTCCATATGTTGGGTGATTTATTGGACTGGATGATATTTAAGTTTCTTTTTATGATTTCTATGACGGACCTAGCTGTCTGTTTTATTAAATACAGTGGTTAGTACTAGAAAATTGCACACACATAGTATTCATTAGGCCATCAGCTTTCAAAAATTTGGACCAAGATCCATAACTAGAAATGTATTTTACAATATCATGACCTAGTAAACACATACATACATAGCATCATAAAATATTCTTACTCATGGTGATACACTATTTTCTGTGGTGCTGAGTTTTAATTTTCCAAATGCAGATTGTGACTTACTAAATTGATGTCACAATTTAGCTTGCAACCTGCAGTTTGAAAAGCCCTGCACTGAGCACTCTGGAGCTTTGGTGTGGTGCCACCCTTGAAGGTCACCTACCTGCTGTGGCAGCCTTCAGGTGAGTTTGGGTGGCTCAGCTTCATTTACATTGAATTCTTCTTCTCTAAGACGAGGATCTGAGATACTGGCAGTTATGTCCTTTGTCTATATTGGGACTCAGGATGAGCCTATACAAAATTTATATGCATAGGAATAAGTTTTTCTATAAGGTTTAAAAAATACTTCAAAGCCAAGTACTTAGTAAACCTCCTTGCCTTTTGCTCCATGAGAACTCTGAACATAATCTTTTTACCATAAAAAAGCCTCCAAATTTCACTTCAGATAACTGAACTATTGATGTAGTATCTGGCATAATATATCCATAAATACATTTAACTGCTTTCTTTAATTTGAAAGATGTTACTTCTAGAAATGATTTTCCTATATTGATCAGGCATTCAGAGAAGAGGAAAGGGAGGGCTTATTCCTATCATTGATAATAGAAAAATGTTAAAGGCCAACCCTCTAATCTTAAAGCTGAGTAAGGAAGCAAGGTCATGAATAGCAAAAGCTGAAGACATTTTATTAAAAATTGTAGCCTTAGAAATTTCTGATTGCATGTAACACTAAAAAAAAATGATCCTTGGAAAATCTGTTGTCACTACAGTTTAATGTGAACGTGGGAGAATTATGAAGTTCTTGCAGATAAAACAGAGATAATAATAGTACCTACCTCAGGATTGCTGTGAGGATTAGTGAGTTAATATAATGAAAAGTACCTAGATCAATGTCTGTTACATCGTATGTGGTTAGATGAGTGTTTGGTAATATTAACATATAAGCAGCGGGAAAGAAAAAACCCTGCATTTTATCATTAGTTGGAATAGGACGATACTGTCTGTTCAAACTAGGGAATAGTGATTAAATGAATGGGCTTCTTTGAAAATCCTTGTAAAAACTTTGACAACCAAGTTGAATTAAGGGCCTCAAACAAAATTAGAATAATGGTAGTTCAGCAAAGAGTTACTAAGATCAAGATGTTCTTCAGTAGGCATTCACAGGTAGCACTGCAGCTTCCAGAAGAGGTGAGGAAACATCAGATCTGAGGTGATTGTGGATTTCCTTGTGATACACACATTGAAGACTTGGAGGAACCCCTGGTACACAGTACGTGCTCAATAAATGTTGCCTGTTGTTTTTACTGTTATTTTGTCATTGAGAAAATCAAGCTCAGGTCTCTTCTGAGTTTCATATTGGCTAGATAGTAAGTGCTGTCAAGTTACCTGTCCAGATAGTGAGCATTTTGTTTTCTTTCTGTGGTGAGTTGAGGTAAAGACTGGCTGCTACCAGATCTAAAGACGCTCGATCCCCAATGCCAAAAATAGAAAAGCAAAGTAAAGCAAGACAAAAAGTGTCTTTGCTGGAGAAAGCATCCAATAAAATAACTTTCTTTAAAAAAGTTGTTTTTAAAGGATGAGTCCTACCTAGGCGTGGTGCCACACAGCTATAGTTCCACCTATTTGGGAGGCTGAGGCAAGAGGGTTACTTGAGTCAAAAAAGATAAACCCTTAGCAAGCAAAGACCACCTCACAGGGTGGCAGTCAGGGGTTGAGTGGAAGTCATATCAGAAATAAAGTTATTTGAATGTATTGGTCAAAGGTGAGGAGACTTTAAGTGCCAGCGAAGCTTCCTGAAGGCTTTTTATTCCATTGCTTGCCATTTATTACTACTCGTTCATCTTTTCTTCTCCTTAATTCTTCTATGTAATACAGCTTTGTATTTATGTGTCAAATTTCCACTTTTGAAGCTTATCTGCTCAATACTTTATCTTCTTTGAAGTGTCAGCTACTACCTAGTAAATGCATCCATATTTGCAAAAATTCTGGGTGTTGTTATTGACTGTTTTAATTGAAACATTTAAATGTGGTGCCCCAGTGTTGATCCATTAGTTCAGCTCTACTGAAGACATTTTAAAGAATGAAGTTTAGTAGAAAGAAATGGGGATTTTGCCTCATTATCTCAGAATATATTTTCACGTTTTCCTTTTTCTTGATATAGAGTTTATTTCTGTTTAAATAGTTTATCATTCTTTTGATTGAACACCGAAGATATAACACTTTACTGTTAGAATAGTTTAATAAATGTGTTCATTTTACCATATAAACATGAACATTATTACCCTATTCCTTGGACTTATGTGATCGCTTTCTACTGCAAATGCTCTTTGTGCTATAGAATTATCATCGACACTATGTAAAATTATTATTTTTCCACTTGTGATTATTCCTTTCTTAGAAGCACAAACAGACAACACTTTTAAGATGTAATTGTGTCCTGGAAAAAAAATGGTTTCTTTTGGCACCTTCAGTTTTGTGATAGCAGTTCCTAATGAACTAAATCTTTTTGTCTTGTTTTTTCACCACAAATTATGTAACTATCCTATTAGAAATAAATATTTTAAATTTTATAGCGCACTATTGTGTTTTAATTTGTCTTAAACCCTTTGCATGGTTACATACTTCATTATGGAGACTTTCACAGAACTTTACATTTTCTTGTATATACTTGCAACTAATCATAGTAGGTATAAATTACTCTTGCAATTTTTTAAAACTCACTACATTTTTATAGCTTCATTTGGGGAAAAACTGAATGATTCTGAAGTCATCTGGGCATCTGAGGAATATCATCTGAAGATTAAAGTCCATTTCCCAACCCACCGATTTCCAGTTGTTTTCAAAGCAATAAACTATAGTGTGGATATATTTTTTTGCAAGGTTTCATTTAAATGTTTAAAAAATTCATATTTAAAAGTGAGCAGTATCATGTCTGTATACAGGAGAGTGGTTAAGTTGCTTTGTGATACATTTAATCTTATTAGTGTGGGAACATTGCTCATTAAAATCAGGATTTTTATTTTTTAAAATTGACCTGGATATGTGCCTATAGTACCAGATCACTGACATCTTTTGTTTTTCCCTTTCTTTATGCAGCAAAAGGCTCTACTTAACCTGTGTGATGATATTGAATACACACATGAATGTTTTATTCTTAGGTACATTGGTTCTTCTACATTTGTTACCTATATTGGATTCTGTGCTTTATTCTTTTTAAATGTTTTATACAAATAGTATGTAACTCATTAAACTTCAAAAGAATATAAGTCTAAAAGTTATAAACCATTTAGAATCATTTTGAGATGCAGTTTCAGTTGTTCCAGATACTTCATTTATAGTTTTCTGCATTTAGTAATGATACAAATCCATAAAATAACTTCCAAATCTGCCAGTCATCATTAAATTCATATATACTTTCAGGTGTTTAAATAAATTTAACTGGTCTGTATACTAAAAAATTTGCTTCTTTTGGTGGGCTACCAAATATATATTTAAATGTTGCTTCAGGGTTGACTTTCAATACTTTGAAGATCACATTAAGAAAATTTGTGGTAAAATATAACATTGGTAATTATGACTTTTTAAAATTGTGAAATAAAATCTCTTTTCCATTGATGTAGTAAGACATTAGAAAATACATTAAGAACTGTATGAGACTCTTTATTATAGAGGTTCAAGTCATTAGAGTGGTGGCATTATAATGTAGTTTAATAGTAATCCAAATACATTATCTTTACCCAAAATGTTTTGTTGCCAAGAAACCATTAAGACATTAAACTGTTGAAATTATAGCTGCATTGTATCATCAGTCTGAATTTGATTTATTACACCAAGTACAGATGGTTTATGTCTTAGAAAGCTAAAAGAAAAAAACCCTGGAGATATAAATTCTCTGTGTGTGGAAATTATTTCAATGAATATAGCTTCTGTTCTTTGACTTTACTTCAATTTGTTCAAATTCATTTAGTCTTTTTTATAATGCCCTATTCAATAGGACAAAAGTTTTCTTTTAAAAAAAATTGGCACAGGATCTACCTCCTCTCCCAGCAATGATGAATTTTTAATGGTGATGCAGACATATTAAGCATATTTCTGGCTCCTTATACAAGTTGCTTTCACTGCCTGATGTTCATTCCCCATAGACATTCACATGCTTCCCTTCTTTATGTCTTCAAATTTCTATTCAGATGTCACCATCTTACAGAGGACTTCTTTTGACCACCATGCCATCTCTCACTCTGTCCCCTTATCCAGCTGCATTACACTTACCATTATCTGACATTTTAAAATGTGTCATTTGTCTCCAACATTAGAATATAATCTCCACAGATCAAAGAATTTTGCTTTTTGCTATATCCACACATCCAGAACATCCAGCCATGGTAGGTACTCAGTAAATATGAGTCAAATGACTTTACCAAGAAGATTTTTACGAAGAATGTTCCTTCATGGTTTCTCCTTTTATCACTTAGATTGTGATCAATATGGTGACTTTATGTGATCAATATGTCACTACCTAGAACTCCTTGAATATATGTCTTGACAATATGTTATGTCTGTTGAGTCTCTGTCTCTTGCTCTCTCAAGACACATGTTGTGGAGCTTTAGACTTCCATGCCATACTGAGTATTTTTCTGCAACAACTTTCATCTCATATTTTTAGTTTGGTATTGCTGCACAATTTAGTAGGTGTTCAAGGTACAATTCCATACCAGTATACAGCCCAGAAGTAAAGGTAGATTGGGGAAAAAGTAGAGGGCTGAGTTCCTACAGGTGTTTCCATTGTAAGTTCAGGTGAGACCCTATGCTCCGATGAAGTAGGCTGAGATTTTCCAACACTTTCTAACTTCCCACTGTATCAAAGAGCCCAGGTCTTACCTGTCAGGTCCACGGAAACTGTGGCCATCCTGTCTATCCAGGCTTCTAGGCCTCAGTCTCTGGTGCCTCTGACCTTTTGGAATCAATTCCTACTCCTCTGCCTTAAAGTTTTCATTTCACCTGTCACAACTGGAAAACTTACTCTCTTAATTTCAGCCTGGCTAAATATTGAAAATAAAACAAATTTCTGTTAGACATTAGTAAATTTTTTTGTTTTTAGATGGAGGTAGCTTCCCATATCTGCTCAGCTGTCATAGTGACTAAAGTTGCTTGTGGAGATAATTTACTTGAGCATTTTAAAAGCAGTACTTCTCAAACTGTTGATGCTGCTATATACTTAAAGGTGTTTATACCTGGGTCCTCTGTTTGAAAAATAATATAAACTTATATTCTTATATTTTAGGTCTCTGGATATTCTAATGTTTTAAAGGAAATATTAGACATTATTTATGAATAAATTCTGATAAACAGTGACTGCCTCATCCACTCTATTCTATTTCAAATCTTCTTCTTAGCATTGCATGTTTTATTTTCCTTTTAGCCTTTTAGAAGACTTGTCAAATGTAAAGTAATTATAAGGGTGATTTTTCAGTTAAGCTAGCAGCCATTGTTTTGAAATGTTGCATGTCCTTTAATTCCATTCATAGAACTATGTTTTTTAGTACTAGGTATACTCTCAGGATATGTCTTCTCATTATTATGGGCTGACTTTTATTGATATTAATAATTGTTATTTTAAGAACCATTTTAATATTATTGTTAAGTTAGAATGCACAGACTATATGGTTTTTTATGTTTGGATAAATAAAAATATAAAACATTTCTATCCCATCAGAAAATTCTTTTAACCTCCTATAAAATTATGCCTTTTATTTTAAATTTTACTTTCTTTCTTACCAGATGTTAAGATACCCCACCTGAAATCTGAAGAATGTCTTAGGAAGTCTTTTGCTTCAAGCACGAATGATTTCCTGGATTCTACAAACAGAAACTACTTTGTTAAATTATGGGCCAAACTTTCAGCGAGAAAAACACCAGTGGTAAGGGAAGGACAGAATGGGTAAAGGGGCGACTGAGCCTTGTATGATATCAGACAAAAAGAGGATTAGTATTTGGAGACTAATAAGTTCCCCTAAACTGTTTTCTCATTTGTATGACCTGAATACAACTCCCCCACCCCGAACTCCCTTCTACATCTTTCAGAACAGATTCAGGTTCTAAAAATAGAATATTCAGTATAAGATTTTTTTTTTGAATACCTTTCGCTTGGGCTCCCAGTGAAAACTCTGACACTCAACTTTTCAGAACATCAAAGATGGCGGAACAGTAAGCAGCAGAGTAAACAGTCTCTCTGTGAGAAACAGTTCAGATGCTGGAATACAACATCATGGAGAGGACAAGAAGGAAGGAACTGGGTCCCCTGAACCAAGGAAGAATCTAAAATATGAATCAACTTTTCTATTTTGTGACACTAGACAAGCACTGTGATAAAATTAATACAATAAAATGTATATTTCAAGGGAAAACTTGTGCTATACCTGGGATGTAATTTTGAGTATTGAGGATCAAGCTTGAAAAGTGAGTCTCCTCAGAATCTTGTGTTTTATCAGAGTCATGAGCTTGTTCCCTGCTCAGTTCTTTGGGAATGTCAAGAAATCAGCATGCAGAGGTGTGTTGGATGCAAAAGGGGCCCTGCATTCAGATTAGGTTTTGTTTACTTTCTATTTGGAATTGTTTTTGTGGAAATGCAAAAAGACTGTAATCATTGCAATTGCAGAAGCAAAGGAACTCTTGTTTTGGTTTTGGACTTTGTGATTGTATTCCTTAAGGTTAGCCTATTTTAAGCAAATAATCACATCTTCCAAAATGAGAAGCACAGGTAATGGTAAAAAATCAGACTGGTTACTAGTTATTTCTTACAAAATGTCTCAGCTTATTTTACCTACAAGGCATGGCTGTGCATTTTACTTGAAGTTGTCATAATTGTTGAATATTCTGGCTGCAAGAACTGGACATATCTGCTGATGTTTCCTTTTCGTTCTGTTGACCTCTTTCCACTGACAGGCCTCTTCCACTCACTCATGGGCTTCTCCCACTATCCCCTCGAGTGGACTCTGTGCACAGTCCAGCCCTGACACTCTGTGACCTCTAGGCTCTGTGCCCACAGTTCTCAGCTACTTCCTTCTGTTTTTTTAGTTTATATCGTTGAAGGCAAGAAAATTTAATTGGTTCATTTATATCGTTGAAGGCAAGAAAATTTAATTGGTTCATCTTGAATTTTCAAGCCAAGCTAAAGAGGTTCTATAAACTGCCTGTGCTATCAGTCCCCTGTGGTAGGGCTGAAGGCAGGGCCCCTTGGTATGAATAATGGTGTGTTTGAAGCAGGAATAGATGAGTATATTACAAATATCTGTGAACAATAATTGAGCCCATGGTGCTTGAGTGCAAGAAAGTCAGATTTATTTATTCAAAATAATTAAATCTGGAGTTATTCTCATCCAATAGGATTCGTGGGAGATCAAATATCAGTCATTAGGAATGGGGATCATTCTTCATATTTGGATTAAGTTCAAGAATCCTAAGGCTCATACTATCCTGGAAAATTGCAGAACTTGTGGCCTCCATCATTATAAGGTTGAAGATGCTCCTTGTGTAAGACTCTAAATTGTATTTCTAGTATTCTGCATATCCACTCCTGTTCCACTGGTGGCTTTTCTCTAATTCCTACCCTTGTGAACTTGCTGGACCCTCCTCCTACATGAGGAACCCATTGCCCTCTGTCATTCCAGTCCTGAGAAATTCAGGTCTTTCCAGGTCAATCTTCAATTTCTTCATCTGCCATTGATATCCTGGTCTTCTTGGAAGGTATGGCTTGATGCTTCAAAAAGCTTAGACATTCAAATATAAATTCTTTAATATCCCTCTGAGATGTGGGATATCCAGAGTTCAAACTTCCAGACCCCAAAATACTGGCTATCGTATGACTTCATGATGAGCCTTGCCCTGACTTCTAGCCCTGGCCCATTTCCCAGTTAGTTTCCTGCCATACAACCTGATAACACAGGCAGACAGAAACATGCACCATTGATTTGCATCCCTCTGCCTTATGTTGTTAAATATGTTCCATCTGAGTATTACCTGTTAGAAAACTTGTGGACCTTATTAAAGACAGATTTTCTGTGTTCAAAGGAGTTCAGGACAGGGAAACACAGTAGAAAAAGACAGATATTATTCTCTTAAGTGTGATTCATCTCTTGCCATTTTAATATAAAACTAGCAACATCTTGGACAAACCCAGAGAGGGGAGGATCTGGTAAAAAGATGTTAACATAGAAGGGGCCCCTTTGGTGATAACACATCAAGGAGGGAAGCAGGTATCACAGACAACTGTTAAAGAGTCTTGTGAACTTTCGTGTGTCAGATCACACCTTGCCATCAGTGTGCCTCTCTGAGAAACTGTTCAGCCTCCATAATCCAGGGCATCTGGAGCCCACCATAGAACTAGGAGATCTATTGTGTCACTGATTGGTGTTGGCACTTACTGGTGATAACAATAAGGCTGGCACCTTGGCTACTCTGTGCTGGTGGTATAGGTGGAGAGACAATGTAGCAGGGGTTAGTTTCATAGAAAAGCAAATCAAGTCCTCTAAAAACTCATACTTCAGAGAAATTGGTTCAAATGTCAAACTAAATTGCTGTTGTCATATATGTAGATAAATTCACTGAAGATTGTTTTCAGTCTCATTTTCTTTTAAAGATTATGAATTCAGTGCTATTTTGAAATTTGCAAGTATCAAATTTTAGGAGAGCTCAGATTATTATCCTTTTAAATAGCAGGTATAATGCTCCAAAACAACATATACTTTTAAGATCACAGGCTGCTGGAACAAAATACCCAACACCTACAATTAAAGGAGGAAAGGGAAGAAAAGAGGTTAGGTGGAAGACCTGCGGACAAGAATACACTTTTCCAGGTCATACTGCCATTGACCCACCTCCAATCAGAATCCACCTCCTAGAAACACATTCTGATACTGAGCTCATCAGTCAATGAATCTCCTAATGAGTATAGGACCTCCATGATCCAATTACCTTCTAAATATGTGAGACTTTTGGAAGACAGTTTACCAAAACAGAAGATTCAGTGAGCCATTGCAGTGTTATGTTAGAGAACATAAAATTTTTTTGTGTGTAACATTCTCAACTTAGAAAGGGCTCTCATGTAGAATATCTCACATATTCCTCACCAAAACTCTAAGAAGATGTTGTTTTCCTCATTTCACTTGCCCAACATAAGTTTCCATGTATTTTTGGAATGTTTTAATGGGATGCAGAAAGTAATTATAACTTCCTTTGTCAAAAAAAAAAAAAAAAAGAAAAAGAAAGAGGAAAAAACTTTTCTATCTTAAATTTTTTAAAAGAAAAAGAAAAGGTAGGCATTTTGGGTGCTTTTTCTTGTCTTAACTGTAGATGTAATGTGTTCATATTTTCCTTTGGGAGCTATCAAAGTCTTGACAGTAATGAAAAGAGTAGAAATCTTCATCTCTATTTTTTTTGGATCTCTTTCTCTGAAACATACTTCCTACTCATGTTGAAGACTCAGTACTCACCATGCAATGAGGCCTTTTCAGCATAACCCTTCTCATCTCATATTTTTCTCAGTCCATGGCCACAGTTGTCGTTAAATGTATGTCAAAGTGTGCCTATAGAAAATGAAGCTGGTTTTTATGTGACTTAACAAAACCAATTCCATTTCTTCTTAGTCATATTTGACATTGTCATAACTAGTTGAATAAATATGTTTATATGTGTATTTTTGGTCTATGCTCGTTTTTATCTCTAACTACTGGCTTTGACCTTGGAGGAAAAATGCACTTACTTGTGTGAATAGTCTTGCTACCTATTGGGAATCTTGTAAAGTCTTTTATCTGTTAAATATGTCATTTCCACTTCTGCAAAGTAGAGATAAGGTCTAATTTACCATGGGTAGTATTAAATGCATATGAAACTTCTTTGTAAATTATAGACTATAAAAGAAATGTTAGCTTTCACTCTGGTGATGATGGCTGGCAGGGAATGGGGAAGGGTGAAGGCTTTGAGCTATACTTTATGTTCAACAACACCAGCTCTTCTTTGGGGAATCATCAACATCCCTGTATCATTAACAACCTTGAGATCCATGGAAAGGGATTTGTTCGACATCTATTTCCACTAATGGCAGGCTTGGTAATTTGGACCAACCTTCCTGCAGATGACAACTAGAAAAACAGCATTTAAAAAAACTATGTAATGGTGTCAGAAAACAAACAGAAGAGTGAAAATTAATATGACCAGTAATCTAGGGGGGATGATCTTGAGAGATGAGCTTGGTACCAGCGGCCAAGTATTCTTGTGGACCTTTGCTAATTGAGGTAGGCGTGGTTGAGGGCTGGACTGACACTTTTGACAGACTTGTAGAACTAAGACAAATACATTGAAATCTGAGGTCCTAGTGAATTGTGTTTGCTTTGGGTTGGAAAGCGTAGGACTTTGCAACTTTCTTTAGAGAGGTACAAAAAGTATTCAGGGTTTATAGGAATTACTGTTTAAGTACGTTCATTTCTGAAATTATATTGTTTTTGACCAACGAGGTATCTCCAGGTATCATGAAAAAATTTTTATCTAGTGCACAATAAAAAAATAACCAAACAGGTCCAGCCGACTGGCGCTAAGGTAGCCATGGTGCGGTTCAAGCACAGGTACCTTCTGTGTGAATTGGTGTCGGATAACCCCCGCTGCCGCCTAACTCTGGACGACCGAGTACTGGGTAACCTCGTACGGGACACGATCGCCCGAGGGCACGGAACTTTCGGCTCCGCCGCCTGCTCGATCGGCTTCGCGGTTCAATACCTTAACGTCTATACTGGAATAGTGCTACTTCGATGCCGGAAGGAGTTCTACCAGCTGGTGTGGTCAGCTCTCCCTTTCATCACGTATTTGGAGAACAAAGGACACCGCTATCCTTGTTTTTTCAACACATTGCATGTGGGAGGTACAATTAGAACATGTCAGAAGTTCCTGATTCAGTACAACAGGAGACAGCTGCTGATCTTGTTACAGAACTGTAGCGATGAAAGAGAGCGGGAAGCTATCCAGAAATCAGTTACCAAAAGCTGTTTACTAGAGGAGGAGTCTGGTGAGGAGCTTTCTGACAGTGGTGGTGAGGAGGCCACGGAGATAATGGAGTGAACTCTGCTTGCTGCACTGTGTCCACCCACTTATGGAACTGGGCATTCTAGGGGACAGGAGCAGCATCTTCTACAGTCCTCCAAACTGGAGGGCTGCCAACCAGAGGACCAATGACCAGCTTGACATGGAAGACTTAGACTGGTTTCCTTTGTCTACAATCCCTTGGGTGAATGGTTATGTAGACTGAAGGTTCTATAGGCAACTTTTTATATCTAAATGCTTGGATGAAAGTAGACTAAATAAATGTACTTGGCTTCTATAAAAAAAATAACCAAACATGGAAGGAAATGGGAAAATATGAGCTAAAAATAATAGAATCTAGAGATAAAAGAAATGACCTTCAGAGCTCCAGATATTCATGGCGTCAAACATACATTTTGAAACCTCCAAGTATTGATGTTATCACATATAGTCTTTCCTATGACTGTACTTACAATATTGAAGTACATGAGAAAATTGAAAATTTCATAAAAAGTGCAACCAATAACAACTAAATGGGAATTATAAAACTAGGGGGAAAATAACTAAAATTAATACCCCACTAGACACAGCTGAAGATAGAATTAATGGACAGGAAAATTGGTAAGAAATAGAAATCTTAGACATTAAGAAAGAAAGTGTAGTAGAAAGGGATAACACATAAACAATAAGAAGCTCTAACACATGTTATTGATTACTAAAAGGAAAGAAGAAAAGAAATGGAACAAAAGTCAGATTTGCAGAGATAATGGATGAAATTTATAATTTTGACAAAGTCATCAAGCTACAGATAGAAGAAATCCTAAAAACTCAACTTAGATAAACATTTATTTTGAAATTATATTTAAGTAAAAAGAAAGACAAAATATGTCTAAAAGATAATGTAAAAGAATACTTTTATGACCACAAAGTAGGGAAACATTTCTTTAAATGTAAACACAAAAAACACTAATGACAAGGGAAAGTTTTGAAACAATGAGGTATATTAAAATGAAGAACTTCTGTTAATCAAAAAACAGCATTAAACAAAAAAAAAGACAAACCACACAAAGAAGATATTTGTAAAAGATCGAACCGAAAGTGTTTGAATCCAGAATGCATAAAGAACTCTTCCAGAACAGGGAATCCATAGGAAAATTGCCTCACAATTAATATCCAGATATTTAACAATTTTAGATATATAAAAACTTTGGAAAATGCAAATTACAACCATAATCAGATACCACTATGAATAAACTAAAAGTGGTAAAATTATAAAAACAGACTATTAACATGTAACAGTGAAAATTCATGTAAGATAATTGATGGGAAGTTAAATTTGTATACTTTGGAAAGTAATTTGACATCATATAATGAAGTTGAACAAATACATACTTTATACCTCAACCGTAATATTTCTGAGTACTCAACATAAAAAAAGAGTGATGTGCACCAGAAGAGACATACAAGAATGCTTGCAGTAGCATTGTTCGTAATAGTCCCAAACTGGAACTCAAATTTCCATTAGCAGAATGGCTAAGAAAAATTTTGAATATTCATATAATGAAATACGTACAGTTACATAAATGAACAAACTGCTCCGATGTATCTCATAAATATATTGTTGAACCAAAGAATGCTGATTCAAAAGAAGACATGCTATATGATTCCGTTTATGTATAATTAAAGAATAGTTAATATTATAACCATAATATTTAGAGATTCAAGTTTAGGTGATAAAACTATAAAGAAGTACTTATCATAAAATCCAGAGAGTGCTTATCTCTGCAGGAGGAAGAAGGTAGCAATGGTTGAAGTAGGTCTTGAAAGACAAGTGATGTTGGCAGGTGTATGAAGAGGATCAGAGGCCACCTGATGTAGTGGAATAGATGTCATATTTTTCTGTTCATCACATGGACAAACTTTGGTGGGTTACTAAATCCATTCTGGTATGGATAGGATTTCCTAAGGGCAATAGCTTGGTAATCAAAGACAATCTATGAGGCAGGAATCTAAGAGTAATGCTGAAATCAAAACTAGACAAAGGCCCAACTAGATGAGTAGAGGACTAACTCAGTTAAGGAGAGTTAGGCACCCAAGTCACAACTGTAAACTAGGTGGGCTGAGACTTAGCTGAATTAAATCTGAGAAAAATGAAATAATGACTTAAGGGAGATGTGGCAGTGTATAAAAGGAATAGCATCCATAGTCTGTGTGATTTTATGGGTGGATGAGTTCATTATGTCCTTGTGAGTTTAGTAGCAAGTCAGTGTATCTCTAGCCCTTCTACTTACTGTCTCCTTTCTTGAGTAGTAAATGGGCTAACCAAGCCCAGAGATCTTCACTCAGTGTTACCGACTAGCAGTTTTCGGACAGTTGTGTTTTGTTTCTCATTCCTAGGGTTGCTGGGAGTTTCTTTTGGAACCCAAATGACTTGTTTTTGTTCGAAAAAAGATGTCTAAATATTTCTTTACTTCTCAAGTATGAGGCCAGAGTGTAGCTCACAGGCTGAGTGCTTTTCTAGTATACACAGGGCCCTGAGTTCAATCCCACCACTGCGCAAAACTGAAGTCTGAAAAATTCTGCTAACATCCTATTTCTTAATTATTACTTTAATAATATCAATATAAAATGCTTTCTTTGAATATGACCATAATTTGATCTGAATTTAGACAATAAATTAAAAATTCAATTTCTTCATTCCTTGCTTATACAATTCTTCATTGCTTTATTCTTCTAACCTAAATGGTATATACTTTTCTGAATGACTCCCAAAGCACATATCATTTGAATATCTCTAAAAGATTCTTAAAAAGCTGCAAATATAATTTTAATCAGCCTTCTTAAATACAATTTTTCTTTGTAAATTTGAATAAAAAAATTCACAGCTCTTTTCCTACTATTGCCAAAAGTAAATCATAAACACTATTGAGCAAAAGAGATTTTTATTCATACCACACTCACAAGTAATATTGGTCACAGAAGTCAAAGTTCCTGTATGTTTCTTGTTTGATATCACTGTACTTCACTCCCCCTCCCTAATAATAACCCAACCCCTTTTTGCATGGTCAGCTTCCTGGAATCACTTGTGAGGCCTGTGATAACTTAGGTAAGAATTTTTGTTCCACAAGTATTGTTACAACCAGGCTTTTGCCTTCCAGAAGACTGACTCTCTATATTTCAATTATATCTGTTTTTTCAGTAGCTTCTCCTTAGGGGACATCTTTGCACCTGAAACAGACCAAGTCATAGAAAATCAGTTCTCCAGGGATAAAAAATTCCTAAATAACCAATTCTTTGAGAGCCAAGTTAGCAAATGTGTATAGATAGCAGATAAAGGCCTGTTTAATTCTGTGACATACCCACCTCTATGAAGGCCGGTGAGAAAGTGAGTTTGTGGTGACGAGATACTGCTCATCCACATGTTCAGCCCCCATGTCTTTCAATACCTTGAGGCAGCTGAGTTCAGGCAGGAGAGGGTGTTGACTAAGACTACAAAGTTTAGAAGTGTCTATTTTGATCCCAAATGATAGTTGCTTTGCTTCTATTCAATGCATTTTTTAGTGTTGTGCCAATGTGAAATCTGGGATTTTTTTACGTCTTTACCTCTGGTGTTTGTTTGTTTGTTTGTTTGTTTGTACCGGGGATCGAACTCACAACCTTGTGCTTGCCAGGCAGGTGCTTTGCTGCTGAGCTATATCCCTGGTCCTTTACCTCTGTGCTTTGTGTCCAGTTTGAACTCAGGTTCCTCAGGTTCTACACTATTTCACTTTTAATATTTCTCATGTCATAAAAATGATTCGTTAAAGTCCATAGGGGCATCCCTTTGGTAACCATTATGTTATCTCACATTAGCACTGGACACAGCATACTGCCACTTCCCAATCACTTGGTTATCTCTCATGCCCTAGACTTCCCAAAAGGAGAGACTGCTTGTTCAGATGGTCTCCCAGAATCTAGTGTGGTGAGTCTACCTTGCGTGTGGCTTCAAAAAGTACTTGCTGAACCAAGAAACAAAGAAATGGATGGACAAAGGAATGAAGGATGAGTGAGTGTGTACTAGAACTCTCCCTCTAAAGTTTTTCTCTGATTCTTTTCTCCATTGTTTTCCCAGTTGGTGAGTTGTCAGGGAATTGATTTTGTAGTAACTATTTTACTGTGTTTCTAAAGTGTGTACCATATTCCTTCTTAATAAAAACATTTTATAGGAAAAATAAATTTTAATAGATTTCTTATCTGAGCCATGTAATTAAATCTTGGTTTTCCTCCTCCTGTTTCCCAATTCTTATCAATTTTCCTGTTTTTGCTGCCCAGCTGGTTACTATTGAAGTGCCTCAGGGTTCAGTTCTTAGCCCTTCCCTTTCTTTTCTTTCCTCTCCCTTCTACCTTTTTCATTTCTTTCTCTTCCTTTTCCTTACCCTCATTCATTCCCTCCAAATCTGAAATCCTGATCTTTGCCTTAAACCTGCATCATCTGCAACTTTCTCTACTTTAATTGACGGCAACTCCATATTTCCAGGTATTACACCAAAAAACTTTAGACTTCTTTCTTTCTCATTCAGGAAATCTCATTGGCTTCACTTTCAAAATTATACTGGGAATCTAGCCACTTCTTACATCTGCCCAGCTACTACCCCGATGTGTTCTGCCATCCTGTCACCTGTTACTGCAGTGAACTTACCTGGTCTCCCTGCATCTACCCTCCCTTCCCTACACTGTTCACAAACACAGAAAACAGAGTGATCTATTACAAACCTAAGACATATGATGATCCTTCTCTGCTCAAATACGTCCAGTTGTCTCCTGGATTGTTTAGTGTGTTTTGATTTCCTGCAAAGCTCTGAATGATCTGGTTCATTCAGTGTCTCACCTCATTCCTCCTCCTTCTCTCCTCCTCTCCCATCTCCTCTCCACTGACACTGGCATTATTATAGTTCTTCTACCAGCTCTCCTTCTCTAGGGCTGTTACACAGTTTCCTCTTTTTGGAACATTCTTTTCTCCAGATAGCCACATGGCTCACTGTATTACCTCCTTCAGATTTCGACTTCACCACCTTGATGCCCTGACATCCTGATTAGTGCTGCAACCCGTGCACCCCATGCACATCCCCACACACACGCATACTATGTTCTTTCTTGGCCTTACCCTCTCTTTTCTGGGATACTCCTGCTCCACCTTTTCTTATTTTAAAAATTCAAATTACATTATATTAACATATTATTTTCTTTCATGCTATGTAATTTTTTTAGCTCCTTCAGTTAAATTATAAATGCTTCAAAGGCAGGAATTTATATTACTCCCTGAAGTGTACCTAGTACAATGCCAGGCTCATAGTCAGTGCTCAGTTCCTACTTGTTGAATGAATGAAGGAATAGGAACTGGTATAGTTTAGAGCATAGTCACTTGGCCAAGTCACATATCTTTCCTGAGACTAAGTTTTCTTATCTTAGAGATAATAATATTAAAGCCCTAGACTGTTAAAAAGATTGAAAGAGTAAATTGATATAAATTCCCTGGTATATAATAAGTGCTGAAAATATTTTTTATTTTATTTTTATCGACTAAAGCAAGGCAATGCTAAACAAATGTTATAAATATAAGATATTATATAGTTTCAAAAATAAGCTATTAATAGGTAAGAAACTAGACATTCTTAATAGGTAAGAATGACTTGTCTTTTTTTAAGTTTCGATATTCTACCCCTATCATATCATATTGTATTCAAATTCTATGTTATGATACAATTTATATACTTAAAATTTTTAATCATAAAAATTTAAAATGCATAAGGTAAATGGATTGTTATAAGGGAAACCACCCCTGTGTTCAGACTCCCAAGGCCGAGACATGGATCCTTGCCAGTCACTGCAGAAGCCCCTCCATGAGCCCATCCTACTCTCCCTCCCTCCAAAGGTAAACACCATCCTGATTTTTTTTGACCATACTGATTTATAACCAGTCCTTTTTTTTTTTTTTGTACACATCACATCACATCACTGGATTCTAATTTGACCCTTTCTATGTTAAAATAAATAGAATATGTTTTAAGTATCTTTCAATCTCCAGGTTCTCCATCCATCTAGTTCTTTTCTTTGCAAATTACCTATTAAAGAATTTTACTTGATCTGTAGGATCTCCCTGCTTTGGGCTTTACTGATTACCTACCTGTGGTGCTGTTCATCATGTTCCCTTGCCTCTGAATATCCTGCAAACTGGCAGCTGAATCTAGAAATTTGTTCACACTCGAGGCTTGTTCCTTCGCCAGGACAGTAAGTGGTACATATTCTTTCGTTATAGGCCAGATGATGTCTAGTTTTCTCTTTTTGTGATGTTAGAAGCTATTGTTTAATGTCGTTTCATTAATATGCTGGAGATCGAAAAATGATGATTTTGTAATTCTCTGATTTCTTTTTTATTTATTAGCTGGAATAATGCCAGAAAGATATGCTCCCCTCATCTACCGCTTGGTTACAAAGTGGTGTGGTTCATATGGGATCAGCAGTCTAAAAGCTTTTCAAGATAATGGTTTGCTATTAGTCTCTGAAGGTGACCAATTAAATTTAAGTTGTCATTTTTGATCATTGTAATTTTGATTTAACCATATTTGAAGGACATCCACTCACTACATTTTTAATTTGTATTGAAACTCAAATTATCCTGTCGTTGGCTAGGACAAGCCTCTGATCAAGCTGACTCCTGTCTTTTTAACCTGGCCTGTGTGGTCTTCGGTAGTTACCTTGCAGTCTGGTAAGACAAGATATTCTATGCTGTCTTGTAGTTTCCCTGGCCCAGACCTAGTGTTACTCTTTTCTCTGAAAAGCTTTGGTGTCTTTAAGCGGGGGTGGTAGTGAAGACCACAATGCTTACTATAAATGCTCATCACTATTGGGGTGGTCGTCGCTTCTAGTCTCTTTCCGTGGATAGATTAAATATTTCAGGAGTTCAAGCAAATATTTGCAATATAAACTCATGATTTTAGGGTGAATTTTTAATCAATTTCTTTGTTATATATTTGTCTTCTACAGAGAATGCTGCTTTTCAAAGACATAGATGATAGAATTACCATGTCCTATCGAATTATTCATTTACTTTACTCTATATTATACACACAACAGTCTCACAATAACAATACTGATGGTTCTCTATTATGAGAACCCAAAAAAACAGATTTTATAAACAACTCTTCTCCCTCCATTGTTTATGGTTATATTTTAGTTACACTATCAGAGCATGTTACTATTACATTCTCGCAATTCTTATTTTATCCTAGTTCTCAATCATATTTTAAACATTAAACCATAAGTCAATGTCTAGTTGTTTTATTGTCTAAATTTACTTTCTGCTATATACAGTACTATTGTACTTTATCCTTGAATTAGAGCTCTTATCATTCATATGTTTCCTTGTTTGCCAAGGACTATTTGTATATTGGATTTTCTTTGTTTATCTTAAATATCTGTCATTTTTTCCTGAATTCTTTTGTTTTCTTTCTTTGTTTCCTATGATTTTAAAAATCTCCTTCCATGCCCTGTTTTGCTTAAGCAATTATTTCTTGTGTTTATGTGTGCACTGTTGTGTTTTTTCTAGTTTAGTCTCATTTCTGCAGTGATTTTTTCTTTTATTTTTAATTCTTTCCTGAGTTCCACCCCTTCATTTATGAGTTTTTAAATTATAATTTATTTATTCCTTAATGTTTTATGCCTTCTCTTTTCTGTTCTCTTCTTTTTTCCTTTCCTTTCCTTCTTTCATTCTTTCTGTCTTTCTTTCTTTCATTTTTTTTTGTTACTGTTATAATACTGGGGATTGAACCCAGGACCTTGTACATGTTAGATGAATGCTCTACTACTAAAATACATTTCCAGCCTTTATGTCATTTTCTTAATGTTATTTTTGTTTATTTTGAAATAGTAGGTTATAGATTTTATCTGTGTTGCATGCAAACTTTCACAGTAGGAGTGCTATTCCTTTTTCTCTTGTAGTAGCTGTGTATGAAATTTGACTAGATACTTCTGTTGCACCTTTTTATATGACATTAATTTTCTCAAATTTTTAGAAGAGACCATGTTGCATTCAAATAACACTAAAATATATGGCCATTTCTTTCCTGATATTTCCTAACACTATCTCCTGGCTCTCTTTTGGTCTAGACCATCTCTTTCCTTTGTCTCTGTTAACTCTGTCGTAATACATTTTCATTCCATCCCATTGGCTTTTATTAGTGTGGTGCCCTTCCAAGAAAGGAATCCCAGTGAGTCAGTTTCAAGAATCCAAGGTTGATCCAGCTCCTTGAATTTACTGTGGAATATCCCTTGTATGTTTCAGTTGTCACTCCCAAAATGTCCTGCTTTACAGTAATTTTTTAAGCTATCTTGGCATTCTCTTGTTCTCAGATCTTTCTGCCACCGTATTGTCTCTGGCTTTCTCTTGCATAGACACAGAGGCCATGCAGGCAGTGTGACCACGAGAACCTCACCTGCATAGTGGGGCTTAAGAAATACCTTGTTTTATTGAGAATGTTTTGATATGTTCTTCATTTTACTATTCAGCTGCTATGTCTGTTTTTATGTGGAGATTCTGGAAGAACTAAAACCTATGCTGTGTCTACCACTATCATCTTTCTAGTTGTAACACAATTTAAACCAAGCATTAGTTACAGGAAAGGACAAGATGGTATTGAATAAAATCATTGCAGTGAATGTTGTATTATGTTGTACTAGTGTAGAATAATTCAGGACAAAATAACAAGTTTACATGAGAATGAATAACAAATGACAACAAAGCATTAGCATACCCATGGCAGATTTGGTTAATATATAGTTGTTTTATAGTAGTGTAAAGCTGTTTACATTTTATTTATGGAATTATTTGAACACATGGTTTTTAAATGGTGAATTTTAAATAGGACTGGTTCTTTTCTTGTCCCATTATAGCCTCCCCATTACCTCTCAGCACATATATTCTTTTCCCCTTGCTTCCCTAGGACTACAAAACTGATGGTCAGAGGAAGAATAAAATAGCCTTTGTCATCAAATAATCCACCCGAGAGTCTGTGTTCACATCACCTCTTCTGCATCCACTTTACCTTTCCTGTGTCATGGTTTTTTAAGGAACCATTTTAAAAGCCTCACCTAGACTCTTTCAAGATAGGAAAAGTTGCCAGCAAGTTCTAGTCCAAATTACAAAAAATGGTAAACATTATTCACTATTGTATCTCCACATTTATACCGCCGTACATTTGAGACACTTATTGAGCTCCTGCTTTGTGCTGAGGTGTGCGTGCTGTGTGTGAGGAATACAGTGGTGACCAAAGGCACTTCTGGCCTCTGAGCTGTGACTTGTTTCTCAGAGATGGTCAGTGGGCCACTCTGGGTATTATCACTAAGCAGAGTCACTCCTACAGATATGGCTTTGTAATGCAAAAATATTTTTAGAACCATATCAAATGAATTCTCAAAAATTTAGTCTCAAAAAATTGTCCCCCCAAAGACATGTAAACCCTTGAAACTGTAGTAGTTCTTAAGAATAAGACAATGGTTAGCCTTGAGTTGTGGCTCAAGTACAGTATGTGTCCTCCTTCGGTAGCATACTTGTTTGTTATTTACTGTACAATATTATATGAATGCCAACTTAAACTTGGCATTTTAAGTTGGCAGTTTTAATGAGCCTACCTTCAGTGATACAAAAACACATCAGCAAAGCTTATTTTAGATTAAGTTACAACAAGCAAAGATTAGAGTATTATAAACTTCTTGAACACAAAAACTGTATTTTTCATATCTCTGTACTACCTTCAGATGTTTACTATTGATAACAATAGTGATAAGATGAAATACAGAAAGAAGACCTCATGATTTTTCTCATTGTAGAGTCACAGTTACCTAAACATAGTTGGATGTGTTCACTCAGTTGGTCAGCCACTGCAGGTGCTGAAACCTGGGAAGACCAAAAAGCCGATAATCTACACACGAGAAGTCCATAATCTCATTAGAAAGATAAAAAAATACAAATATGAAATGTTAAAAATGTTCATAATATTATTTAGGTATCATATTTATATACTAAATTGAGCTCTTTACAAAATACTTTGTTTTTATTTACAGATTGCTCACTTCACTGGACAATTATCAATTGTTTTTGTATGCCTACCCTTTCTTTTTTCTTTTTCTTCCCATACATTTGTGAGTCTCTAGTAGGAAGAAAAGTGTTATAGCTATTTCAGTCATCTGACTTATTTTTAACATTAATGCAATTTTCTGACTGTATGTTTTGCCTAGGAAAGGGATTCTTTGTGCAGACAACATGAGACTGCTCGGCAAGCCCTCAGGGGAAAGATACCCTCCGATTACACACTCCTATTTCAGAGGTAACAATTTATCACATTTATTGCTACCCAAGCAATAGTAGAATGATTTTATATTATTAAAAAACAACTAAATGAATTATAATTTACCAACATAAACTGAGTCACCTATTCTAAAGTTGGCTCATTCAGTGGTAAATCCAGTTCTAGAAGTTGTATTTCCCGGTCATTTATATACTGTTTTAAAAGGTGTAATCTGCTATTCACTATTAGAAACTGATGTTTTTTTTTTTAGTTTTTGCAGACTGCAAAGAATGATACATCTAGTGGTATCTGAATATAACTATCACCCTCCACCAAATTGTTCATGACTGAAAGTTACTTGTATCCCATTGAGTTCCCTGTACTTGTCTGGCATGACTCTCAAAACAATAGTGATTATTTGTGGGGGCATTGTGTAGTGCTTCCTTTCCATATTACATGAGAAATTCCATAAGTGTGTGGATGATTGCATCTTTATTAATCCATAAATTCTTGGTCCTGAGTATGAAATGTTTTACTTAGTACCTGTCGCATAAGAAGGACCTCATAGGTGTTAGTGACTACAATAATTATTATTTTATTTTTATATATGAAGAGGTATATTAGGATTTAGTTTTACTCAAAATGAATAACCAGATCATAGGATGGTTATGTGATATTTGCCTGTTATTTTCTTATTAATGTGGGTTTCAAAGTTCTGAATTCCCCTGTTTTACAATATTTGAAAAATGAACTCCCTGTTTTCAGAAAATTGCTAAGAACATTGACAATATCTTAACACATCAAAAAAAAAAAACCTTTTTAGTCAATAACTCAAGGAAGCAGAATTTTAAAAGTGATTTAATTTTTTTTTTCAATTTTGATTTTTTTATTATCTGCAATATTATTTATTGGGACCTTCTGGTCAATATAAATGAAACTATCATCTATTTGTTTGCTTCCATATTAAAAAAAAAAGTGTGACTAATGGTTTCCAGTTTGGTAGGCTGTCTTTGTGTAGCCTGATTCAAAACACAGGCTCTGTGGTACATCCGTCCAGAGTTCTCCTGACGGACTGGAAAGGTTGTGGCTAGCAGATAGTGTTTGTGCTCCAGAGCACTTGATGCTGCTGTGTGGCACTGAGCAGCAGAGAGCCATGTCGACTCTACACTGTGAACAGAGAGGCAAAGCAGTTCCCAGTATGAGCTCCAAATACATCCTCACAAGGGCAGGTAGACACTTTGAATTTGTGTGCATTTGTATGCAATTGGTTTTCTTTGCACATAGCAACTCTAGCAAATCTAGAGTGAGCTATAGCAGGGTTTATTCTTTGGAAATGGTTAATGATTCTTTTTCTTTGAAGTTACTCTGAGAGAACAGGCATATATAGTCTATATACATATGAATACACAAAAAAGATTATTTTATGCTAGAGTTTAGTACAGAGTATGCTACTAGAATGCTTAGAAATACTTCACTTGGGTACCATTTCAAAACATTAGACAATAAACAAAATTGGAAAGCATTTATTTCAATTTTTATAACATTGGTATGTTGCTGAACCTTGCATAACAAAAGGAGTAGCGTTTATAATAGAGTATATACAAATTACAAGAAATATAATTTGCCTGTATTAATAGTTCAATTGATAAGGAATATTTACAACAATACATGTTTGCTTAATCTTCAAATTATGAGGTAACGATGCTAGTGCCTAAGATAAGCACCAAAGTGAATGTTTCTGAGTAGTTATATTACTTCATTCCAAATAGATTTTAGTGGTATTTTCATTTATGTGGGATGCAGTGCTCCGTATTTAATATTACATGTGTATATGCCTGATATCATTGGATTTTTAAAATCCTTTGGACTTTAAAATTTCCAATTGCTAGGGCCAGGGATATAGCTCAGCAGCATAGCGCCTGCCTGACAATCACAAGGTCCTGAGTTTTATTCCTGGCACTAAAAAAATTTTAAAAAAATAAATAAACAATAAAATTTCCAACTGCAGGGGTCCAGTACCAGCACCTTCAATCAGTGACCTACAGTATTTTACATCTATAGACGAACTACAGAAAAGTTTTGATCCTTATAAAGATTATTTTGGACTTCCTTTTCTACAGTATGCTGAAGAGAGGTGAGTTGAGGAGCTTTGCTGGATGAAATTGGTTATTTTCTGTTGGTAAAATCATGCTATTTATTCCCAGGCATCAGAGAAATCCTAAAACTGAAAAGCAAGGCCCTACTTCCCACTGCGGAATTTGAAAAAAAATAAATACTCCCCCTCTATAAAGTGTACAGGTATATATAGGTTTTTATAATTGGAAACTTCTATCTTGGACTTTCGATCTTGAGGGACAGACACAGAGAGGCACGGGAAATTAGAGATATTCACGGCAGTGGTAGCAGAAGAACCCAAAATCCAGAGGATTAGCCCAGGAATTGCTGTGGTGCTTTAAACAGGGATGTTTTAGCAAACTCTTCCTGTATTGTGACTCAGCTGTGCTCTTGACTCTTTACTTACCTTGGTTCCTGTCCATGGTTTAGCCTGAGTCTTTAGTTTTCCTTAATTCTGAATACTGTCCAATAAACTTCCAATAATTCCTTCTTTAATATTCAAATTAGCCAGAGTAGATATCCATAATTTGTAGCAAATATCTCTGCTTCTTACACTGTTATATTTCAAAATGTTGGCCGACTGATATCCAATATATAAAAGGCTACTCTATATAAAAGGGTTCCAGTTCTTTATATGTCAGAGTGTTATTCAAGCTGTATATGAAGATTGATTAAAATGTTAATGAAAAGTTTTTGGAAATATAATAATACAGAAGAAGCAAGGAATTATGTTGACAATACATAAGCATTTTAAATTTATCTAGATCCAAAACTAATTTAAAAGAAAAACTGCAAGGGAGGTAAAATGTGACAAAAGGTCACATTTGGGTTCATACACATTGATTAGAAAAACACAAAGGTCCTTACGAGATGAATAAGCAGCGATATAAACAGTTCACAAGGGGGGAAAAGCTAATTAATAAATATAAATAATATCTAATCTTGCTTGTAATTAGAAATCAATTTCAAATAATATACCACCTTTTGCCTGGTGAATTAGCAAAACATTTATTCATTAATTATTTTTTTTGAAGAGAATATAACCAAACAAAATAAAACAGAATAGTCAATCAAAACAAAACAATGAACATGGTACATGATTTCAAAACAAGTTAAAGAGGAATCAATAATGGCTACCATAAGGCCTCTTGTTATCTTCAAAATAACTTCCCATACCATCAGGCATAAATAAAATCTAACAAAATAGAACAGAATAAAACCAGTGGGGGGAAAAAAAAAGACAATGAAAGCAATATAGAACTTCAAGATACTAGTAAAACAGCAGTGGCTACCATAATGCTTCTTGTTATCTTCAGAATAGTTGCCTATACCTTCAGACATAATACAATCAAACAATACAGAATAGAGTAAAACCAATCAAAATGAAACAATGAAAGCAATCCAGGGCTTCCAAACAAGATAATTGGGAATCCACAATGGCTGCAATTACATATTTTGTTATCCTTGAAATAGCTGTCCATGCTATCAAGTATAATAAAATCAAACAAAACAGAATAAAACCAAACTAAACAGAACAATGAAGACAATATGAGTTTCAAATCATAATAGATTAACAATGGCCACTGCCTCCCCTATTTAGATAATTCCTCTCCTTTCACTTTCACAATATGTATTGTGTATTTTGGATCCCACTAACTCCTTTAGTTTGTTATACT